>JAHSUH010000264.1:0-296330 GCA_025388415.1 Cynanchum wilfordii | reverse complement strand
CACAAACTAAAAAAAAAAAACCACAAGTAAACATGATGAAAAAAAAATCAAGAAGCACATTAATCAAATACGAGGGGCAATTTTTCAACTATGAATTTCAAAAAACCAAAATGGAAAGAAAAGAAAAAACTAGAGGAAAAAGAAAACAAGCAAAAGAACAGAGAAGAAAAAGAAAATCAAGAAACACATTAATCAAGAACCTCTGGCAATTTTTTTTTCCAACAATTTCAAGAAACCAAAAAAAAAAAGAAAAGAAAACTCAAGCAAAAAAAAAGAAGAAAAAAAAAAGAAGAAAAAAAATCAAGAAACACAGGAACCAAAAACCAAGAACCAAGGACAATTTTTCAACCAAGATTTCCAAGAAACAAAAATGAAAAGGGGAAAAAAAACCAAGCAAAAGAACAACAAAGAAAAAAAAAAAAACACAATATAACTCAAGAACTCACACAACATTTTTTCAACCCAAAATTTAAAGAACTGAAAATGAAAAGAAAAGAAAAGCAAAGCAAGAACTACATAAAAGAAATCCAAAAAGAGAAACAGAAAAGAAAAAAAAAAATCAAAAACTCATTGCAGTTTTTCAATAAATTTAAATAAAAACAAGAACTACACAAAAGAAAATCCCAACAAAAAAAAAAGAAACAAGAGTAATCAAGAACTCACAACATTTATTCAACCCAAAATTTAAAGAAACCATGTAAAAAAAAAAAAAAGAAACATATAAAAAAAAAATTTAAAAAAACAAAGAAAGAAAGACTTATCTGGCGGTGGAATCTTAAAGGAATCTTCTAAACTATAAGCCATTGAAGTGTAAAAGTGTTCATGCATTCGTGTCAAATGACTCTTCTAAGAAAGAGAGTGTCTCCCTCTCGGCTCCAGCTATCTTTTTTCTTGTTGCTATGAAAGCCTTGTATCTGAAATTTCTTAAATACTATCAGAACATAAAATTATTATTACACTTTAGGTCTAGTGAATGAGAGTACTCATACCTTTATTCTCAACTAGTCCTTGTCTGCTGAATTTTTCCAACTAGCAGATGCATCAAGAAGGGATTGGTAGGTTGAGAAAAGTTGCACCATTGGAGATCTCTAAAAGAAATGCTGCATTTAGTAACTAAGAGTTCCATATAGAAGAATCAAAAGAATATTTCAGTTTACGACACTGTCACAAGTCAAAAATTTGGTCATAGCTGCAAGAGAAATCTACTTTACCTCTTGTCATGGGTATTCAAAAATAAAGGTGCATAACTTGCCATTTCTCTCACGTAGCTGTATTGATCGAATAGAAACTCCTTTACACTTCATTAATTGATTAGCATAAAGAGTTAAATATTATTAGTCCAGTAATTGTGATGAACTTTCAAGAATGAAAAGGTACCTGTTTCTTTCCTTGCCAATAAGGAAACCAGCTTCAGCCAATGCTGCTAATAGACTACCCGTACCAGCATCACTACTAGTCACAATACTCACTTATAAAGGCCTGCATATCATCCAGTAGAATTTAGAATGAATCCTTCTGAAATAACAAATTTATATATCATGAAAGGGAACTTTTCACACCTTGGGACCAATACACTTCAATATATCATGAAAGGGAACTATGATCAAACTTGTCAGGCGAAGAAAACACTTTGTTTGCACTTTCATAAATCTAAAAAGAGAAGCTTAGAATAAGATGTAACATTTGGCTATGTAAAGAACCACAAAAATATGCGGGAAGGGTAAAAAAAAAGAGGCACTTGCATGAAAATCATAAAAATTTGCAGGGTGATCCAAAGGTTTAAAAGATCCATCACAATTTGAAATTATTTTGATATCCGGATAAGCATGTTTTATAATAGCATCATAAAATTTGAGATAATTTCCTGGATAATAAGACAACAAAAGAATGAATCCCTTTGTCCAGAAATCTAAGTTCATATAATTCCATTTAGACTATAAGATGCAAAACCAATAATAGAGTGAACTATTCACATCATCTTGATAGTTTCATTTCTTTACTTTTTTTCCCCTTTCAGGAAGGGTTAACCGGGAAAAATCCCTTACCACAGTAGTGTTCCACTGCAGCTCGGATGGAAACCCATTTGGTTTCAGGACTTAACTTAGAAACCAAAAATACAACTTCCAAAGAACATAAGCAAAAAAGTAGAGATAGATGAGAGAGAGGTTGGGAATGGGAAAATAAAAGCAGTGGATTATATAGGGCAGAACATAATAAATCCCGTAGGTAAAGTCTTGTTCAGTAGATAAAACTAATATAGGGACCAAGACATTCTCGTTACCATTTGATGCATTAACATCAAAAAATATCATGCCAAAATATTGAAGAGAAAGGATAAGAATAAGGTACCTAGCAATCTTCATGCCTCATCCTGTCTTGGGTTTTCTCTATTTTTACATACTACATTATTTGGTTAGTAGAATAAATAGTTCAGAATAAATATGTTGTGTATCTCATTTGCAATAGATTTATATGAAAACAACATATTGTATACCATAGCATAGATAATAATAAGAAGAAAGCTGTGGAAAAGGCAGAGAAGCTAAATTCGACGAAACTCACGAATTAGAGAGTTTCCCTGTCAAATCTAAGTTTGTTTGGATTCATGCATTTTCTCCTCATCATCGGGGTCAGGATTTTCTCCCGATTTTTTGCTTCTCCTTTCTTATGCTTCTTTTCAGTTTTAATTTCTTCAACAACATCGTTTTCCTCTACCATGGATTCATCATCTTCTCCCACTTTAGCTTTGGATTTCTCTTTCTTGGTTTTCTTTATAGAAGATTGCTCGTCTTCATCCACATCCATATCTGTGTATGCAAATGCCATGCATTAAGCCTGAAAAATATATCAATAAATAAATAAAAAAAACAAAATAATACCTGAAAAGTGCCTTCTCTGCACCAAGGATCTGAAGCATAGAAGATGGGCACTTTGCCAAGTTTGTAAGGCTACCAGCATGAGAAATCGGCGATTACCAATAAGTGTGGCCAAGTTAGAGGCGTTATGTCATAAAGAGTTTTACCGTACTCAGCAAGGTCAATCACTCTTTGTGCAAATTGCTTGACTTTAATCGTCAATTGATGATAAATCCTAACCTGAAGAGAAGGTGACAAATCAGATTATATCAGTTTATCCAATTTGTTTTAAAAAAAGTATCTAAATAGTAAAATATACCCATAGATGCTTAGCACCTTCAACTATTTCTATTGCTTTATCTTCGTCGCCAACAACCTTTGGCCTTCTTGTAGCTGTGATTTATCATCAAAAAATTTTGCAACTTTAGCATATAGATTGATAATTGCCATTGATGACAATCCTTACTAGTTTAGGGGAATGCCAAGAGTAATATTCTCTGCGATTAAAGAAGTATAAAGAAACTATTATAAAAATATGACATTAAGTAGTTAAGAAAAGGGTCATAGAATATTTGAATGGCAGGAAAGCTGTTTTAGGAACTTTATAAAGCAACAAATATAATTACAAGAAAATGAAAAGATAACAGTGGAAGCATTGGTTCAACTGAATGCTGAAAATTTACCATCTTTCTCAAGAAGGAAGATTGCCTAAATAAACCATATTATCAACATGGTTGACATTAAACTTAACTTTTTCTCAAGTCATCAGTCTATGATGAGAAGAAGAATTATAAATAATCCATCAATTTTTGATAGATAATTGTCAATCTTCAATCTCTTACTGCCAACCTTCTGAAATATGTCTTTCCAGAAGAAAAAAAACAGTAACCGAGATTCCCACAGCATTTTACTGAGAAAAGAAAACAAGAACTACAAAATAAAACTCAAGCAGAAAACGGAGAAGAAAAAAATAAGAAACTGTATTTTTTAAACTAAATTTAAAGAAACCAAAATGAGAAGAAAAGGAAACAAGAACTACAAAAAAAAGAAAACATTAGCTGAAAAATAAAGAAAAAAAAAAAAAAAAAATATTAATTAAGAACCAAGGGCAATTTTTGAACCAAGAATTTAAAGAAGCGAAAAAACAAAAGAAAAGAAAAGCAAGAATTGCAGAAAAGAAAACTCAAGCAGAACAACAAAGAAGAAAAAATTCAAGAAACACGAACTCACTGCATTTTTTAAACCCAAAATTTAAAAAAGAAATCAAAATGAAAAGAAAAGAAAAGCAGGAAATAAAGGAAAACAAAAACACTCAGCAGAAAAACCAAAGAGAGAAAAAAAAAACCAAAAAACACATTAATCAAAAAACTCAAGGACAATTTTTCAAAACAAAATAACCAAGAAACTAAAAAAAAAGAAAAGCAATAACTACAGAAAAAAAATCCAACAAGAAAAAAAAAAAAAAAAACCATCACGAAACACATTATATTTAAGAACCAAACAACAATTTTTTCAACCCAGAATTTCAAGAAATCGAAATGAAAAAAAAAAGGGCAAAGCACAAACTAAAAAAAAAAAAAAAAAAAAAAAGCAAACAGGGGAAAAAAAAATTAAGAAGCCCATTAATCAAATATCAAGGGAAATTTTTCAACAAAGAATTTCAAGAAACCAAAATGAAAAAAAAAAAAAAACAAGAACTACAGGGGAAAAAAAAAAAAAAAAAAAGCAAAGGAAGAAAAGGAAAAGAAATCAAGAAACACAATTAATCAAGAACCTATGGCAATTTTTTTTTTCAACACAAAATTTCAATAAACCAAAATAAAAAAAAAAAGTAAAAACTATAGAAAAGAAAAATATCAAGAAACACATAAGGAGAATCAAGAACACATGACCAAGGACAATTTTTCAACAAAGAATTTCAAGAAACCAAAATGAAAAGAAAAAAAAAAGAAAAAACCAGAAAAAAAAAAAGGGAAAAAAAAAAAAAAATCAAAAACACAAAATAACTCAAGAACTCACAGCATTTTTTCACCCAAAATTTGAAATGAAAAAGAAAAGAAAAAAAAAAAAGAAATGCAAAAAAGGGAGCAAAAAAAAGAAAAAGAAAAAAAAAAAAAAAAATTCAAATACTCATTGCAGTTTTTCAACCCGAAATTTAAAAAAAAAAAACAAAAAAAAAAAAAAAAAATCCCAAAAAAAAAAAAAAAGAAGGAAAAAAAAAAAAGAAAAGAAATCAAATACTTCACTTTATTTATTTAATTCAGAATTTAAAGAAACCATGATGAAAAAGAAAAGTAAAAACTACATAACAAATTTTTAAATAAAGAAAGAAAGACAAAAAAATCCTCTAAAAATATAAGCCATTGAAGTGTAAAAGTGTTCATGCATTCGTGTCAAATAGCTCTTCTAAGAAAGGGAATGTTCCCCTCTCGACTCCAGCTATCCTTTTTTCGTTGCTATGAAAGCCCTGTATCTTGAAATTTCTTTAAAGTTGTATCAAAACATAAAATATATTACATTTTAGTCTACATAAAATAATTATACCTTTATTTTCAATTAGTCCTTGTTATCTGCTGAACTTTTTCCAAGAACTAGCAATGCATCAAGGGAATTTGAGGGATTAGCTAGAAAAGTAGAATTGAGAAGAGTTGCACCATTGGAGATTCTCTAAAAGAAATGCTGCATCCAGTAATTAAGAGTTCCATACAGAAGAATCAAAAGAATATTTTAGTTTATGATACCCTACAAGTCAAAAATTTGGTCATAGCAGCAAGAGAAATCTACTTTACCTCCTTGGTTAAGGGTATTCAAAAATAAAGGTGCATAACTAACTTGCCATTTTTCTCACGTTGCTGCATTGATCGAATAGAAAATCCATTCCACTTCATTAATTGATTATAATAAAGAGTTAAATATCATTAGTCCAGTAATTCGGATGAACTTTCAAGAATGAAAAAGGTACCTGTTTCTTTCCACGCCAATAAGGAAACCAACTTCAGCCAATGCTGCTAAGACACTACCTGTACCAACATTAGTATCAGTCACAGTGTACTCACTTACAAAGGCCTGCATATTATCCATTAGAATTTTGAATGAATCCTTCAAAATTAACTTATTTATGTACCATGAAAGGAAAATTTCCACACCTTGGGACCAATACATGAGCTATGATCAAACTTGTCGGTCAAAGAAAACACCTTGTTTGCACTTTCATAAATCTAACCACAAAAGCTAAGAGTAAGATGTAACATTTGGCTATGTAAAAAACCAAAAAAACATGCAGTCCGGAGGGGTAAAAAAAAAATAGGCACTTACATGAAAATCAAAGAAATTTGCAAGGTGATACAAAGGTTTAAAAGATCCATCACAGTTTAAAATTATTTTGATATCCGGATATGAATGTTTTATAATAGCATCATAAAATTTGAGATAATTTCCTAGCTAATGAGACAACAAAAGAATGGATCCCCTTAGTCCAGAAATCTAAGTTCATATAATACCATTTAAACTATAAGATGTAAAACCAATATCAGAGTGAACTATTTGCATCATCTTGAGTTTTTTTTATTTTATTTTTATTCTTTTAGGAAGCATTAACTGGGAAAAATCCCTTACCATGGTAGTGTTTCTTCCCACAATCATCATTTCCAATTGCAACATGTCTCAAATCAAAGGGTCCGGGGTGTTCCATTGCAGCTCGGATGGAACCCCATTTGGATTGTGCATCACCTCTAGCAAATTCTAGACCATAAAAAATTTCCTATAGCAAAAACAGCACAAGTGTCAGGTGCATTATAAAATGTACAAAGTATGGAGATTCACTTCTAGCGAAAGCATAGACTAAAAAAGATATTGTCCTTTCGCATAATTCTTGAAAATAAAATTCTACATACACAACAGTAGACATAGTATGGTTACTATTAATACCATGCAAAATCCTTACGAATTTCTGCTTGAATTTTTACATAAAAGTCCAATGTTTTTTTAGAATCTAAGACCTCTGCCTCATGCAACAACTTTTCCACCTCTCCTCTATTAAGACAAGTTGTACCAACCATTCAAAATGTCTATGCCACTGTAGTGATGGCCAAAAAAAAAGAGAGAGAGAAACTAACTTGCACAAACGGGAACACACTGGACATGTCCACTTCATCATTATGTCTGATATCTAAGAATCATTGGAGATCAGATATTTATCATGTAAAGAAGTAATGCTCCAAAAATTAAGCCACCCTTATAGCATAAGAAAACAGGGTAAGAAGCTAGATATTTGAAAACTACCATTATTGAAAGCCCACACAAGGGGTGCACCAAGGTCCTCTGCAAGCTGCATAAAGAGCAATTATATGATGAAAATAAGATACATGAAGAAAGAAGTACAATCCAATTCTTCAGAAGAACTCGAACCTACCTGGAGAATTCATAACGGCATAGTCCAACATCTGTCCAATACATCCATACATCCCCAAAAATGTCTAGGCCTCTCTTCCCAAGGCCCAAAAGTTTCTTTCCAGCAAAATGCATTTCGTAGCCATTCACCTACAAAAATATATTTACACATTTTAATAGCATTAGAGACTATAGAGTCAATAATATGATTGGCACTATAGTATTATCTAACAGTTTCTAATTAATGGATTTTAATACACGATCTTATTGAATGCCAAAAAACTATCTTTCAAAAAATATATAACTTTGGTTATGAAGAAAGAAACTCCGAAGAAAACATGGTTAACCCCTTAAAATAATATTCTACTGTATTATATTATAGTACTACAGCTCTAATCATAATTCATTATCCTTGAAAATTTCATTGCTCAAAAATGTAAGTCTCAGCCTTATATTGATTTTCTCCTGATTTTTCGCTTCACCTTTTCATATACTTCTTTTCAGTTTTAATTTCTCCAACAGCATCGTTATCCTCTACCATGGATTCATCATCTTCTCCCACTTTAGCTTTGGATTTCTCTTTCTTGGTTTTCTTTATAGAAGGTTGCTTGTCTTCATCCACATCCATATATGTACATGCAAATGCCGTACATTAAGCCTTTCAGTATCATTGAGCAGAAATAAATATAACTTGAGTAAAAGCATATCTCAGAAATCCATCAAATAACTCATGATTAGTAAGACTAAATCAAAAACCAGCATATACGTCTATGAGAGGATAGACATCATTGAATAAGAAGATAAAAATCTAAATACAATGCAGCACTCCCTGAAGCAGCAGAATCACTCAACCATATAGCGAAAAAACTTTTGTTTCAGCATTCTCAATAGCAGACTTCATAACATCAAAGTCACGTCTCTTTTCAACTTGCTCACAGAGTTTCCCCCCAAAGATATTGGGGTTTTATTCTGCAAAAAAAGAATTAAAATAGATAGAAAAAAAATAAATTTCCATCAAGTAAATGGATGGGTCTTTTGTGTGTAAAATCATCCTCACCCGAAATTCAATCAATCCGGAATGCAATTGACCACTTGTTTGCTAGATAATGAGTCATTCGACCCTTTATTTGAGCAGATGCACAACCAATGAAAGATGAATGAAAGATGAGTGAAAGATAAGACCATACTTTGGAGTGTTTCTGCAGATATTTAATGCCCCAATTAGTTATCAGAGAGAATATAGTATGATGATGACATTTCTCTCAGCAAGTCCCATAGAAAACATAAACATGGAGCTCAGACATGTCAAAAGTTCAAAAAAATAAAAATAAAAAAAATATATCAATATATTATTTAATATATATAAAATATATATATATCAATAAATAAATAAATAAAACAACACAATACCAGATTATATCAGTTTATCCAATTTGTTTTAAAAAAAGTATCTAAATAGTAATATATACCCATAGATGCTTAGCACCTTCAACTATTTCTATTGCTTTAAAGAAATGAAAATACAAAGAAGAAAGAACAGCAAGAATTGCAGAAAAGAAAACTCAAGCAAAACAACAAAGATGAAAAAATTTCAAGAAACAAAGTAATTCAAAAACTCACTGCATTTTTTCAACCCAAAATTTAAAGAAATCAAAATGAAAAGAAAGGGAAAGCAAGAAATAGAAAAAAAAAAACCTCAGCAGAAAATACCAAAGAAGAAATAAAAAACCAAGAAACACATTAATCAAAAACTCAAGGAAATTTTTCAAAACAGAATTTAAAAAAACCAAAATGAAAAGAAAAGAAAAGCAAAAACTACAAAACAAAAAATCTCAGCAGTAAAACAACGAAAAAAAAACCTTCAAGAAACACATTATAATTAAGAACCAAAGGGCAATTTTTCAACCCATAATTTCCAGAAACCGAAATGAAAAGAAAACGCAAAGCACAAACTACAAAAAAAAAAAAAAAAAAAAAAAAAAAGCAAACCAAGAAGGGAAAAAAAACAAGAAGTACATTAATCATTTACTACCAGGGGCACTTTTTCAACCAAGAATTTCAAGAAACCAAAATGGATAGAAAAAAAAAAATAGAAAAAAAAAGAGAAAAAAAACAAAAGAAGAAAGAAGAAAAAAGAAAATCAAGAACTTCAAGATTTTTTTATTTTTATTATATTTGAAGAAACCATTAAGAAACAAAAAGAAAAGGGAAACCCCAAGCAAAAACTACAGGAAGAAAAAAATCAAGATACAACACATGAACCAAGAAACAAAAATGAAAAGAAAAAAAAAAACCAAGCAAAAGAACAGCAACAAAAAAAAAAAAAAAAAAAAAACAATATAACTCAAGAACTCACACAACATTTTTTTAAAACACAAAATTTAAAGAAATGAAAATGAAAAAAGAAAATAAAAGCAAACTAAGAACTACATAAAAGAAATCCAAAAAGAGAAACATAAAAGAAAAAAAAAATCAAAACATCATTGCAGTTTTTCAACCTGAAATTTAAAGAAAAACAAGAACTACACAAAAGAAAATCCCAACAAAAAAAAGGAAAAAAAAAAAAAAAAAAAAAAAGAAACAGAGTAATGAAGAACTCACTGCACTTATTCAACCAAAAATTTAAAGAAACCATGTAAAAAAAAAAGAAAAAAAAAAACTACATTAAAAAAAATTTAAAAAAAGAAAGAAAGACTTATCTAGTAGTGAAATCTTAAAGGAATCTTCTAAACTATATTTCATTGAAGTGTAAAAGTGTTCATGCATTTGTGTCAATGCATTCGCAAATGGCTCTTCTAAGAAAGGGAGTGTCTCCCTCTCAGCTCCAGCTATCCTTTTTCTAGTTGCTATGAAAGTCTTGTATCTGAAATTTCTTAAATACTATCAGAACATATAATTATTATTACACATCTTAGGTCTAGTGAATGAGAATACTTATACCTTTATTCTCAACTAGTCCTTGTTATCTGCTGAATTTTTCCAACAACTAGCAGATGCATCAAAGGGTTTGAGGGATTAGCTAGAAACGTAGAATTGAGAAGAGTTGCACCATTGGAGATTCTCTAAAAGAAATGCCACATCTAGTAACTAAGAGTTCCATACAGAAGAATCAAAAGAATATTTCAGTTTACGACATTGTCACAAGTCAAAAATTTGGTCATAGCAGCAAGAGAAATCTACTTTACCTCCTGTCATGGGTATTCAAAAATAAAGGTGCATAACTTGCCATTTCTCTCATGTCGCTGCATTGGTCAAGTAGAAAATCTATTACACTTCATTAATTGATTAGAATAAAGAGTTAAATATCATTAGTCCAATAATTGTGATGAACTTTCAAGAATGAAAAAGGTACTTGTTTCTTTCCGTGCCAATAAGTATTTGTTCCAATGGCAATAACTCCAGGTTTCTATATAAGCACAGATGGAAAATCTCCTCATGAAAATTGAAATCAAATAGTATAAACCTAAGTGTGACAATCGTTCAAGACGGTTACCTGTTGATTGAAATGTCAAACCAGTTGGACTATGTTGTACATGAACAGCAGGAAGAGTCCTTCTCTTTTCATCTTCACAAAAAGGAAATGAGATCACTAGATCCTTGTCATCTAATGGAAGGTCAGGAACCGATTCAAGGAAAATGGGAATAACATCCACGGAAGCTGAATCTTCCTGCAAACTATAAGGCTTTGTTAGTAATACTTTTAAAACACTTATAAGATTAACTAGTTTAATAGCAAGATTCAAAGGGTTTATTCTCTTTGTTGGAATATCTGTAGGTGTTTCTTCATTCTCTATCAGATTTCGTAAACTAAAGATTAGTCACAAAGAAATAAAGAAGGTCCCTCTGAAAAGGAGAAAATAGCTTAGTTTAGCTTAGCTAGGGAAGGGCTATCAGCAAGAGATAGTTAAAAATGAAAACTGTCCTTTGAATCACAATTTGAAATTTACAGACAGGGAGTCAAGTTAATATCTCAGAGATTGCAGATTCATCCTGCAAATTTCTTATCATATGATGAATGCCTCTTTCATCCTTTAAATAGCATACGATTCATCCTCGATGGTTGCAGATTTGATACCGCCATCACTTGATGGATATTTCTCAACTATTCTCCACTTGTGACCTTGCTTTTCAGCCCACTTAATGTACATCTGTGCAAGTTGTTCAGCCCATATCTGGATGAGTTTAAGCGTTAGTCTTTTATTCCTCCAGTATTGTTCAAAGACAGTCTAGTCAAAAATTACACAAATTCACGTCCATCCCTTATGCAGGATTGGTTGACGAGCACACTTTCCAAACAAGGTTCCGTCACTCAAGGATTATCAATTTTTTGTGCAAGGAACAAACTAATGGGCAAAGCATTGTAAAGTAATCAGTTTATAAATAAACATGAAATGTGGGCATGAGGCAGGAAAAAAGCAGTTAGAAACCTCATTATAGATGCCTCCACATCCAGATTCTATGGTAACAGATGCTCCCTCCTTGTCGTATGGATCTTTAAGAATTTCAGAGCTTCAGCCAATGCTACCCATACCACCAGCATCACTACCAGTCACAGCGTACTCACTTACAAAGGCCTTCATATCATCCAGTAGAATTTAGAATAAATCCTTCTGAATTAACTTATTTATATATCATGAAAGGGAACTTTTCACACCTTGGGACCAATACATGAGCTATGATCAAACTTGTCCGCCAAAGAAAACACTTTGTATGCACTTTCATTAATCTAAAAAGAGAAGCTTAGAATAAGATATAACATTTGGCTATGTAAAGAACCACAAAAACATGCAGTCTGGAGGGGTAAAAACAGAGGCACTTACATGAAAATCATAAAAATCTGCAGTGTGATCCAAAGGTTTAAAAGATCCATCACAGTTTGAAATTATTTTGATATCCGGATAAGCATGTTTTATAATAGCATCATACAATTTGAGATAATTTCCTGGATAATGAGACAACAAAAAAATGAATCCCTTTGTCCAGAAATCTAAGTTCATATAATTCCATTTAGACTATAAGATGCAAAAAGAATAATAGAGTGAACTATTCACATCATCTTGAGTGTTTCATTTCCTTACTTTTTTTCCCCTTTCAGGAAGGGTTAACCAGGAAAAATCCCTTACCACGGTAGTGTTCCACTGCAGCTCAGATGGAAACCCATTTGGTTTCTGGACATAACTTAGAAACCAAAAGTACAACTTCCGAAGAACATAAGAAAAAAATTAGAGATAGATAAGAGAGGTTGGGAATGGGGAAAATAAAAGCAGTGGATTATATAGGGCAGAACATAGATAAAACTAATATAGGGACCAAGACATTCTCGTTACCATTTGATGCATTACATCAAAAAATATCATGCCAAAATATTGAAGAGAAAGGATAAGAATAAGGTACCTAGCGATCTTCATTCCTCATCTTGTCTTGGGTTATTTATCTACTTTTACATACTACATTTTTTGGTTAGTGGAATAAATTGTTCGGAATAAAATATGCCTTGTATCACATTTGCAATATATATATGAATATAGCATATTGTGTACCATAGCACAGATAAAAATAATAATAATAATAAGAAGAAAGTTATGGAAAAGGAGAGAAACTCAGTTATGGAAACTTACAGAATGAGAGTTTCCCGGTTCAAGCTAAGTTTGGCATTCATACATTTTCTCCTGCATAATCAGGGTCAGGATTTTCTCCTGATTTTTTGCTTCTCCTTTTTCTTATGCTTCTTTTCAGTTTTAATTTCTTCAACAGCATCGTTATCCTCTACCATGGATTCATCATCTTCTCCCACTTTAGCTTTGGATTTCTCTTTCTTGGTTTTCTTTATAGAAGGTTTCTCGTCTTCATCCAAATCCATATTTGTGTATGCAAATGTTGTGCATTAAGCCTTTCAGTATCATTGAGACAGAAATAAATATAACTTGAGTAAAAGCATATCTCAGAAGTCTATAAAAAAACTCATGTAAGAAACACATTATAATCAATCAAGAACCAAGGGCGATTTTTCAATCAAGAAACCGAAATGAAAAGAAAAGAACAGCAAGAACTGAAAAAAAAAAAATAAACAAACAAACAAAAAACAGAGAAGAAAAAAACATCTAGAAACACAGTAATCAAGCATTCACTGCTTTTTTTCTATCCAAAATTTAAAGAAACCGTGTAGAAAAGAAAAGAAAATCAAGAACTACAAAGAAAAGAAAAGAAAACCAAGAACTACAAAGAAAAGAAAGAAAGAAAAAAAGAATTATCTTGGCAGTGAAATCTTGAAGGAATCCTCTAAAATCTTGAAATTTTCAGATGGCTCTTCTAAAATCTTATTTTCAGATGAGCAGCCGGCCATTCATCTCGCGCGGGAATTCTCCTAGCATCTCTCATGAT
Source organism: Cynanchum wilfordii (assembly GCA_025388415.1). Classification (NCBI taxonomy): domain Eukaryota; kingdom Viridiplantae; phylum Streptophyta; class Magnoliopsida; order Gentianales; family Apocynaceae; genus Cynanchum; species Cynanchum wilfordii. Next base: position 282,705 of record JAHSUH010000264.1, on the reverse strand, counting down.
TTACAGAGAGAAAAAAGAATAAAAAAAGAGAAGTAAAGAGAATGAAAGTCATTTAACTAATTCCAGTTCTTATTTATACAGACATACATTCGTGAGAATTTTGACCGTTAAACAATTTTTGATCGTTATTTTAATGAGTATTTTTTAAATTAATATTTTAAACTTTCAAGTCCCGTTTAGATTTCTTATTTATAATATATATATATATATATATATATATATATAAAAAAATTAAAAAAATGCATAAATAAAGGAAAGAATTCCACTCATTCCATACTGAAAAATCACTAGAAATTATATCATTGATCATGGCGAAAATTCACAAATTCCGGAATCTAGAGTGCTTTATAATGGTGACCGTTCCTGCGGATCAATCTGTAAATTTGTTGCTGGACAAGACCTGCTAAATGGAGGGATTAAGAAGTTACTGTTTCGGAGGTGATATTTCTTTCCAGTTCCGCAGTAGAGAGATCTGGGAAAATTATTCTTTGCTTAATAATTGGCGAACCCTTTACGAATTACGATCCGAAAGCAAGTTACAGAGAAGATATAGAGAAGATTCTGAAGTTGATGCCTAACCTTGTGGAGCTCCCTCCATGTTTAGCAGAAACCCAAACGCTACAGATAATCAAAATGGTCTATTGCAAAGACACTGCTGAGACGACCAATTAGTTGTCGAGAAAACTAAGGTACCATCTTTAGTAATTTTTGTCCTAAAATTCACTGCTTTCTTCTTTTTTTTCAGTCATGAGTTATGGGGTTGGTTCCTGATAGGACTATCGAAGTAGTACAAGGTAGCATAGCAGGAAGTTTAAATGAAGACATTGAATTACTCATTCTGATTCAACTCTTTGTCTCTAATTGGAGATTTTGGCAGTTAAAATCTATCAATTACCAATTCCTGACTTCCTGTAGGGTAAGTTAGTGTGAGTATCAAAGATTACTGTATTAATTATAACTTATAGTGGTTTAGTAATTGTAATCATCTGCAATAAAAATGAATCTGACTGGGATAAAAAGGTGATTTGAATTAGTACTGTTCATTGAATTACATTAAGAGCAGTAATCAGAACAAACAAAATATCGCCCTTGCTCAGTATCTAGAACCTTCCATTTGAACAAAATTGCTGCTGAGTTTTGATATTGCTTTTCTGCAGCTACAGAAAATGATTCCAGATTGCAAAGTACACTAAGAACTAAATCAAGAGCTATCTACAGTTTTTCTGTACATTGCCAAAGCTAGAGGAAAGGATTTTTCATCTCAGCATTGCCATATTTTCCAAGGAGTGAGGAGTTGAGCCAAAATTTCTGTGCTTACCATCAGCCATGTTAGTAAGTTGAAATCCTCTGCTAGGAAGCTGGTTGATGAGCAGAGTTTCTAGTTCACAAGCAATGCTCTTCCCAGGGACTATGAAATACAGGAATGCTGCATTTTGCATTCCAATCTTTGATCGATGAGCATGGACACGGCCTTCAAGATCATCAGTCTGTCTCAGAGTAAAAGGTTAGTTCAGATATGAAATTGAAATTAGAATCTAATGCATTCTGCTATGAGATAAACTGCAATAATCCTTGCATAATTTGATATGTAATTGAATTATGATGGTTAAAAGGAATAGTACCTGACCAACATAAATTTTTCTGTCAGGTCTAAGCATAACATATACAATTGAAGCACCTATTGTTGATGGTGGTGGTTGTTCCCTTGCAGTGACTAGAACATAATTCAGCATCTGTGATGGCAGTTCTAACATGTTTTCCTTCCCATAGAGCTTCATTAGCTTCCTCTTACAGATAGCTGAGATGGCACTTTCTATTTCTTGTGATAGGATTTTCATTTCATTTCTTGATCCCTCCATAACCTCAATTTGTGGAGTCGAATCACAATCTGAGTCACTGACATCTATCTCACAAGAAACATGCTTAACAGTTGATCCAGATTTTCTTGGAACTGTATCTTTGTTGTAAGCTGAAAGATACAACTCTTCTGCTCTTTGAATCAGTGCATCAGGAACCCCTTCTCTTCGAGCTGTTTCAAATGCAAGACTCTCTTTGCAGACTCCATCCATAAGTTTCCAAGTCGGTATGGTTTCACCGTCAATATGTTCTGTTCCCATTGCTTTATATACAACATTCTTCATATTCAATGATAAGTCAAATATCCCATGCAAGTGTGTAGATATAATACCCAGACAACCAATTGCATCAAGAGTTTCCACAACGCTCCCAGCAATACATGTGCCTTTAGCTGTTTCTGTCCCTCGACATATTTCATCTATGAGTACAAGGCTTCTTGAAGTGGTGCCAGTAATTATAGAACGAATCTCTGACATTTCAATCTGAAACAGGAAAGGATGGAAGTTTGGATTTATTGAAGTTTTCTCTCTGTTGATAAATAGTTGGAAAGTAAATTTATCTACCTGGAATGAACTTTTTCCATCAGCCGGGCTATCGTAGGATTTCATATGAAGCATAATAGAATCAAAATGAGGAATAACTGCAGATTCTGCTGGAACCATGAAACCACATATGCCTAGCAATGCAGTTGCACAAAGTGATCGCAGCAAACTTGATTTACCACCACCATTGGGTCCTGTCAAAAGGAATAGCGACTGCATTTCAACTGTATTATGTACAGCACTTCCTTGTGCTGCATCAAACCAATATGGGGATAGACCTGTTATCTTCAAGCCGTGTTCTCCCTCTAGTTGGTCAGAAATCTGCATTCCAATAGCATCAAAAGGAGATTCAGATTAACAGAATCAATGCCTTCAGAAAATTTGGTAAAGGAAAGAAAAATGCAACATATTGCGGTTTCATAAAGATGAAATTTACCTCTGATCTACGACATTGAGTTAGTGTGGGAAAAACCCATTTCCTTCTTCTTCCTTCACTGAGTAAAAAAACATAAAAATAGATGTTATTCTAAAATTTTAAAGCATTATGAAAAAATTAATATAACCAGTGAATTAATTCCTGCATATGCTACGAGTTTACAGTTTTCACAGGCTAAAAGAGGGTTTTTACAATTTATTTATATGTATCTGAGGAAGACCAGCAAAATTTGAAACAAAAAGAATGTTTCATAGTATTTCAAAAGTTCTAAAATCTTGCCTCACATGAGAAAACAATGCCTTTGCAATGACTAGTAACATGGAAGTATAAACAAGGATATTGATCTTTATTTGTAGCTCTGCTGAAAGAGCTCTCAACAAATCCAAGACCTTCGCCTTTGCCTTGGCATTGGCATCATGGTACCTGAAAGCAAAGTGATTAAGTTCTCGGTTCAGACGGATGTAAACCAAGAAAAACTATGAAACATGATAAACGTATTTAAAGAAAACAAAGATCACCTTGCCAATGCACCCTCCACCTTTGCTGTAGTGAACCATTCTTCTCCTACTTTTTTCCCTTTTGAATCTAAAGCAGGCTTGAGCTGCTTGATTTGTTCCTCTCCAGCAGTACCAGCCCAAACAGTCGGAGCAAAACGCTTACCCTTAAACCATACAGCTTCATGTTCTCGAGCATACAATATCTCTCCCTTTGGTCCTCCAAGTGGAGCTGTTGTTGCTTTAATCCTTGAAACAATAGGCTCAAAATCTTCTAAAACCTAACAATGTTAAGGAAGTTGGCAACATATTCAAATACTAACATATTGCTACCATTATATGATCCATGTGTGACAATGAATTGCTTTTTACTCTCAAATTCAAATAAAGTATGCAACTTACAGCTAAAGACAAAGCCTTGGCAGCATTTTCCACCTCTTCAAAAGCTTCCACTAAATGGAATCTCTTCACACGACCTTTCCAGGAGGATTCCATATCTTCAAAAAAGTCATTTGGAATGTTCACGTAGGAACTAATCTTTTGATCAGTTTCACCATCTAAGGAGATGATTTCTGCAATCCTAGATGACACCAATTCACATTCACTCACCTAAAACAGACATGTAAGAGATATATCAAGAACATTGCTAAAAAACAAGGATAATAATTTCCCAAAAGATACGCTAGATATAGCAAGGCACAAATTCTATACATCAGATAAGAAGATCACAAATCTACAATAACCATTTTCCAAATATTATAAACAACTGGCGGATATCCAACCAAAAAAGTAGGCTTCTATTTTTAAAGGTCCAGTAGTTTAGGTATAACAGATAGTATCTAGACCTAGTAGTTAAGTACTTAAATGCTTATCAAAAAAAAAAAAAAAAAAAAAATTAAATATCCAGAGATGACTCTTTCATTCATTTTTGCGGTTGTACTTTACCTCTTTTTCTCCACCCTTCAGAAGAAAGGCTATTGATAGACAAGGGGAGACAACTCTTATATCACTGTAAAGTTAAGATAAGATAAGCATTAGAAAGCAATAAAAGACTTACTAATGTCTCAAGTTTAATCTTCAGTCCAGTTGCCACTGATGTAGGACACATCAGAAATTTCAGGATTTCATAGAGCACTGAATTTGTGTACATTTGTAATATTTCAACAAGCATGTTCTTGATCTTGCAAAACTCGATGTGATTAGCTTCCCTTAATTCAAGCAACTTCACAAGCTGTGAAGACAAGATAGGAACTCATGAATGGCAATACCAAAGAAGGAAGACTACAAAAAGGAAATAAGAAAAACCTATCCAACAAGCATTCAGAATGTCCCTTATGCTGCTCATCACTTTAAGAATCAATCACACAATAATGATTGACCAAAAAGACCTCAAAGACAAACCCAGGCAAAATGTAATGAGTTTCCAGCCTGAAAATTTTCTCTGTTATGCCATTTTATGGCTTCGTTCCCAATTGTGTGAAATAGAAACTTTTTTCTCCCCTCCAGCAAATGCTATATTGAGCTGTGTTCAATTGCTTTACACTTCTAATTTCAGCTAAAAAGGAAAAATATTTTTACAGAAGCTAGCCAAGGGAAGCTTTGGAGAATAGGTTTCATATTGATACTATTGCACAATTAAAATGTTGTATGAATTTCTACTGAAAAGCTAATAAGAGAAGAAAAGAAATTTTCATAGCATCAGCTTGAGCTTCCCAGAATCAATAGACATCACAACCTGGCAAGTCAAACTTCCCAATACCAGCTTGTCTTACAAGAATTTTTTTTACAAAAGTCTAGGAGTCTTCAGTTTGGTCTCAAAAGCTACTTCCAGGAATATACATTTGACAGTTGATAGAATATTAGTAGCATCCTAAACTAGTCGGGTAGCTTAAACAACAAATGTTAAATAAATCATATATTGACCCAATATACAGGGTTGGATAATTTCACAACTAGTTATGTATGGATGATGTTAGCTTATATGAAATCTAGAAAGCAAATCTATATAAAAGTCTCCAAAGTGCATCCAGATAGAATATAACAAGAACTAGGTCAACAAGAAAAGAAAACACCATTAAGTGATAATGAAGGTAACACAATTAGACCTTAGCTGAAGGAATGCAAGTGAATTCTGGAATGGAGCATGTTACATCACTCATAAGTTTGCATATTTCTGCAAAAGCAAAAGTGAACTTAGACACATGCAACGAAATAAATGACTAGTACATAACTCCATAAATTCAGATGAAACACTAGCAAAAACTTATTTTTGCATAGACAAGTATGTAAGAAAATCTTATTTTAAGCAAAAGCACTTTATATCAAAAGGTTAAAAACACATAAAAAGGTCATCGTCTTTTACCCTAAAAATCCCATAAGGACTTGCAGAAAAGGATGTCACCCAATATCATCAACCTCAATAGAACAACCACAAATTGGTGGAACATATAGAAAATGCCAAGAACTTTTCCAGAAGTTTGCCAATAGAAAAGAACTAATGACAGAGCTCACAATAATTGTAGAGTTAAAGTTACGTGCCAATTAGTCACATTTGACAAGAGAGGTAATAAAAATTAAGTTAACAGCTAAGAGGTGAATAAACATAACAAGCCAATAACCTATCAAGTACTTTTTTGTTAATCATCTTCATCCTTCTAAAAACATAAATTTAATGTAATTTATCCTTTCATATAGACATAAACTAATAGATTATCTTAAAATTCTCCAGAAACAACACAAGTATAAGATAATTGTTCATACACTATATCCACGAAAAGATATTCATTATAAACCATGGTGGGATTTGCAGAGAAAACTATGGAACTTAAAAAGTGCCACCTCACCTTGAATTGTCACCGCTACCTCATAAGCAGGAGGGTTCAAAAGCAGATCTCTCACATACCTGTGACAATAATGAGAAATAAACCTTAGGATACACCTGGTATTGCACAAATGTCATTGATTAAGTTGAATGACTTTTAGAGCTACAACCATGAGAAACAGGGAAGCAAAACTTTCAGAGCTACAACCACAAGAAAAATGGAAGCTCATTTCTGACAAGGATCAGAAAGAGAGAAGGAGACACTACATCTAAAGAAGTAAAGGAACAATTGCAATTCCCAAAAGCAATAGTCAGGTTGAAAAGGTCATATAAAAGTACAGAAAATACCATACAACGTGCCAAGATTTCTCCAGTAATCATTCTTTTGGTGTATTTTTTTTATTTTTCTAGTCCCTTTCTTCCCATAGAACCCACTGACCTCATGCAAACCAGGGTTTCTATGTCCTTACGAGGCTAGAATAACAGAGAGTCAAACAATCACATCACAGTTAAAACTGTTTAAGCCAACAGCTTTAAAAGAGCAATCAGGAAATATGTGGAAAAGTATTTCAGCCTCTTTATCATTTTGTCCGATCAATTTGGCATTATTTTTATATCAGATGCCCAACTCTCCATTCACCATATACCTTGCCCTGCTTGTCCAAAGATCCCCAAACATATTTCCATCTCCCCACCCCCATTCCCCAAAGGAAAATGCATATACATCAATGACAGAGAGAGAAAGAGACCATGAATTACAGAACAAAACAAAGATACCAAAGCCAGCCCTCAGGGAATGAGTTCAGATGCATCTCCACTCACTTATAAGAACAGAAGAAAGAAAAAGTGGAATTCGAGTGTAAAAATGTATTTGAAAAGTTTTAGATAGAAATTATTTAAATGATATTTATGGAAAAAATTTAAATTTATACCAGAAGTAATTTGAATTTATTTGTTTCAAAATAGCACCGGCATGCATTTGCAAAAATAAATCTGAACAAGATACAACAAAAATATCATTTCCCAAAGAAAAAATAAAAATTTAAAAACAGAATTTCTCACTTACTGAACAGGAAGACCAGCACAACTTGATGGAAGCAATACATTAAGCAAACTAGGGATTCCTTCAGTAGGTATGACACCTGAGAGTATGTAAAATAAAGAAAAAGCAGCTCAGTTTGAACTCACAGGTAACAAAATAAAATCATAACAGCATGCAACTGTTGACATACCAATTTGTGTGGCAGTTCCAAGGTACAAAGGACGGGGCTTATTATCTGAAGCAACAGATACATTTCTAAATGTAACATCAAGATCAAGACCATAAAGCTCCTTCACCTAAACCACAACCTCAAGTGTGAAGATTTAGGAGAATTAAGATCTAGTAATGATGAAAAATTTATGACAACAGCAGACCTTGGATATAAGATCATTAACGGGATTGCCTTCAAACCATTCAAAGTGCCTTGCTTTACATTCTCCCCACAATAGGCCACCTTCACCAAACTCTCCCCAGCGACAAGTTCCTGCAGGAAGTCTTCAATCAATGAAGATTTGACTTATACAACTTGAATTCCTGGAAATAGTTCAATGACCTATGCTATATGACAAGTGAATGAGAATCCTTTTAAGAGACAAATTCAATTTTACATTTAAATTGAATACCTAAACTAAATGAGAGAGATAAAATTACTTGATTCTGCTAACAACAAAATAAATAAAATGTGTCAAAAATTAGTACAGCTATGAAACAAGATATCTAAATTTAACTAATAGTTTTTTTTTTTTTGAATAAGTAAATTTAAATATGGTAACTAATAGTTAGTAAAATATGGTAATAATTATTAAATAATGTTTATACTAATTCCCACTTAGACATAACCTATAAGGAAAATATTTGAAACTCAACCACATAACCCCCATAAAAACTGTGAATATAATTAATAAAAAAAAAAAAAAAAATGTATGTTATTAAAATAACATCAATAGTTCTATACATGTTTTATAAAATATACTTCGGCTTTTAGTATCACAAGGTGTTAAGAGCATAAATTTAATCCCTTCATAACTTAAAAGCTTTTAGATTTAACACAAAGAAAATAAAAAATATCATAGACATTGTTATTCTCAAATAAATAAAAATGAGCGCTAAAATAATTATCCAAGTAAAATATTACTGTTAAAAAGACCCTTTTAGAGCAAATGACAATTTATTTTGATTTTACATTGTATTAAAGCAGAAGGTTCTGAGCTGTTAGCGATCCCCATTTACTAGTGACCCTATTTGTTGATTATTGTGTACATGTTGAACCTTGTTAAGAAAATTTATGATCGATAAGGGATGCATTAAGAGGATAAATTTAACCTATTTTTATTAACTTAAACTTTTAAAGGAAGTGGCAATTTAACTTGATTTAACAATTATAAAACTGATGCAATTTGTCAATATTCCGGCATGTTTAATCTCACGTGCATGTTTTGAGTAACAACCAAAAATTACAAATTGGGAAGGCAGCTCAAAAGAAGACATACATCACCGTTAAACTTGAGATAAGCTGTACACATAAACATCTTTTTAAGTTTTAAGTTTCAAGGTCACAAGGCATCAGGAAGAAGAATGGCAATCCAGCAAACCTGACAAACTGCATTTTAGAGATGAATGCAGGAATAGATGATGGAATTGGCAAGTCCGAAGCTTAGTAACAAGTGCTTCTTCCGTCAGGCCATCCTCTTGACAATAAGTCTTCATAGTTTCAAGCACTGAAATTATGCTATATCCCTTTGCAGAACGAGAAATTCCTGTCAAGTTATAGATAAATTAGAGAATATTGACCTGATTATCGTAAAACAACTTAACAGAAACTAAAACTATATCAAGAGTTATCTGCTCATACCAACCACAGGCATCGGCTCTGGAAAGTCAAGATCACAGTCACCTTCAACAAGTCCAAAGACATATGGATTGCCTGGATGTGCATGGCTGGATGGAAGAAGGGTTTGTGATTTGGAGGAAGAGTAAACATACTATAGAACAACATAACATAACATAATCAATTAACCCTAACAAAAAATTCTCTAAAATCAGCACATCCATTTCAATTCAGCATAGAGTATTGTGAATCCAACTATACAAAGTGCAATTGCAATTCCTAAAGCTCCACAAGAGGAAGAATTGAGAAGAAGAATGCATAAGGAATTGAGAAAAATTCAGATTACTCATCTTAAAGCAGGAGAGAAGAAAAAAGAATGGCTGCACAAGAAAGACTAAAGCAGACCCAAACCCAAATTACAAGATAAATCACCATAACAGTTTGATATATCTGCTTTCTCTTAGCTAGGACAAGATAACATAGATATTCCATCAAAGAGAAGCAAATAAAAGGCATTTATAAAAATTCTTGTAGAATCAAGAATGAAGTTTTCATTATGCACATGCTAGATCATGAATTAGTAGTTGCATAGAATTTCCAAAAAAATCACAATTGTATTAAACTTTCCATGGAATACTCATGGAATCTCCATGAATAGGATCAGCCCCTATTCCATGGTATTAACATGAGGTTCCATTTCAAGAAAGTTCCCGAGAGGGCTTAGTTAATCATGATTTATATTTTCCAATAAATCTACATCAATTTCACACGGTAACAAGAAAGCCTAGTCTTCGGCACACAAACATCTTTGACTAATATAAGGCAACTATAATTGTAAATAATGACCATTAAAGTTCCTAAGCTACCACATCATTCTTAAGATTGATGCCTTGCTGGATTCTCTCTATATCACAAAGCCACAAAACCTCGTCTCTTTAGCTTTTTTTCCTTTTCCCCTAGTATAAAGTGGTTCCAAGCTTCTATATCATAATGCACCAAAAAAAAAAAAAAAAAAAAAAAAAAAACTCCACCCTACATCTGATGATAATCAAGCCAACTAGAATTGTAAATAATGGTACGCCAACTGCCCAAACAGGTAATGTACCACATTACAGGTAAGATGTTGCCATGATGGATTCAACATAAACCAAATAGCCACAAAAGTTCATCACTTAGCCTTCTCCTTTTCCCCTAGTTGGAAAGGCTCCAAGTGCTTATCTTACAACTTGAAAGAACCTCCCAAGTAAATCTAACCATTCAAAGTTTCCCAACAACTCCTATCTGTGAATATAACTACCATTCCTCCTATTCCACAGAAGATTGCAAATGATGACAGAATCAGTGTCGTGGTTTCTTTCTCAGTAATGAGTCTGAAATTGACAGCAAGGACCAACATCTTAGCTTTTAAGCTCTTAACTAGTCGTTTCTTTTTGGTGAATTTAAGTTTGCCGATATACAAAAATCATTTATGTATTGAAAAAGTGTAAAAGTTTACAAGTACATCTCAGTTTCCATTTATTATAGCATTAGCTTCCTAAATACATTCCTAAGACTTAATGTATGAAAATGGGGAATGGTAAGCCCACTATTTATTTATGTACATACTTGGATTTATTGTAATATATATAACTCTACAAATAATCGTAGCCAATGATAGCCTACCATCTTTCATAAGTGCATACATCACATGAACCATGAACCAGTGTTACCTCAAAAATTAGAGAACAGAACTAGGAGTTCATGGACATGTAGAAGCAGAGAATTAAACATGTGACACATCAACCAAATGAAAACAAATAAAAATGTTTAGAGGGCAAAACAGAGATAATTTTGAGATCAAGTGGTTAGCAAGTACTTACCCAGATATAAAACGACTTTTGCGTGCACGAGCCTGTGTTGGACCTTGAACTTCCTCCACTATGCACTACAAATCACAAATGTTTAAAGAACTAAAACAATATTTGTTCAATAGATTATCAAGCTTACAGTATTGAATCCTTCAGTGAGGAAGACTGGCAACAGATACATAGATAAGACAATAAGGGGAAGGTCAAAACACTTGGAGAGTTTTGATCATCAAACAAAATGAGATGTCAACTTTAAGCAACACAACAAAGAAAAGTGGCATGGAGTAATAAAACTCTTTTTTTGGGCAACTTTATGATAGTGAAACCAACCAGTAAAAGGAATTAACAGGGAAAAGACTAATGCACCATTCTTGAACAATATAGTTGTTATTCTAGATGCTTGCAAATCTGATAAAAAAATTAAAAAAAAAAAAAAAAACAGAGGTTATTTTGTATTCCTCGTAAGTCTCTGCCCACATCACCATTCATAAGTCTAGATGTGTTCCATTTTCATTTTTACGGTCTGCTTTTGTAAAAGAAACATATTCCAAATTACAAGATAGATACTAAGTCAAAGTTCTCCAATACAAGGCAGCACTTTTGGAGAAAAAGTAAATCAAAGAATCAATTCACTGCTAAAGAAGATGATTGTGGCTTAGATAAGCTAAGATGGTATGTCCAACGAATTATACTCACAACAGAAAAACCATGTCGCGTCAAGTCATCCAAAGTCTGTCTTAAATTCTGCAAAAAAAAAGCATGTGGTATAACTTAAAAAACAATAAGGAAATAAGAAGCATAGGACAATAATAGGAAATAACTTACAATAATAGGACAGCCAGCTTTAGGAATACTGTCTGAACGTAAACCACCAAAAGGGTTCAGACCAGCATATTCCACAAGAATACATGCATCAAACCCAATAGCCTCATAAAAGTCTCCAACCTGAGAATACAGGATTTGTTGATCCCCATACTAACAATATGAAGAACTATAATTTAATTATAAGTATAGCGTGTCTAAAACTTAGAGGAGAGAAACTAAAGCAGGGACAAGACAAATGAATTGATGATAATGACATACTCTACACAACAAAACTTCACGAGGAAATTTTGACTTGAACTGTAGCATTTCCCAGTTGAGGTTGCCATCCTTCAGACTACAATAAACAAGATAGGAAATATAAATACTTTCATCATTCAAGTAAATGACCAACTCAATAGCCTCTTACCAGACACAACCACATAAACAAATTGACAAAAAAAAAAAGAAAAGAAACAAGTAACATATATAAATACTTGATCAATGAAAAGGTTAGTGGAATAGCAATTAGGAGTCTCAGAGAGAGATACAGAATAGACAAAGCAGGAAGATTCAAACATTTTCAGTTTTGGGTTCTTTAATGCCAGCACATAGGAAATATAATCTGTGTATGGAAACAACGACATAGGAAGCCATGGAAATAAGACCAGATTACATTTCAAATGTTGCTTCCCATGATATATAGACTACATAGAAATACGCACTGTTACAATGTCTAAACCAAAGTATCAAAATCCACACTTCAAGCATAGTAGGGAGAAAAATAGTGAATACCTAAAATTAAAGAATTGTTACAATGTCTCACCTTCCATTTTTCAAGTTGGAATCCACACCCAGTAGATTGGTATATGCAAGCCTCTTTATTAGTGAAATAGAAGATGGCTTCTTGCACATCTGGAGTTTCTGAGATATGAAAGCATGACAAAAGCAGATTATGTAATAGAGGACAACGTAGAACTTTTATTTTGTTTGTAATATATTATCCACTAGTTAAACAGAGCATCAAGAACTAGTTCTCTTGCTTACCTCCTGCCACCACATAATGTGACTCAAATCCTTTTGGTCAAGGACGATATTGAGTTCTTTTCTTTTTCCTTTTCCTGCTTTTGTGTAGAACTTTCGTTCTTTAAGGCTGAGAACACACTCCGACTTGCCAGTACTGCTAAGAACAAAATAATCCAACAAAAATTAATGAAAATCAAAGATAATAAATTCTTCTAGTTATAGCAGACACATTTTGGGGGCTAAATTCTTAAAAAGCTCTGCATTTCCTTTAAGCAAGAATCAGGTGAGTCCTTTACCCATCTAGCTCTATCAAGATTCTTTAATTCTAGTAGTTATTTTCTTTACCAGTTAGACATGTAGGATGGACTTCAAAAGAATACCAGCCAAGAATTGATACCAAAAAAACCAGCCAAAATCACCTCCTACTTAAAGATTCCTAGTAAACCCGGTTATTAAAAAGGGATAATAATACAAAACCCTTGTTAAAAGTAAATTTTAAAAAACGTACTATAACAGCTTCAAAATGGAAACTTTAACCCATTCCGGAACAAAGGAACAAAAGAAAAAAATTCAAGTTCTACGCAGCACAAAAACATTTCCATTTTAACTAAAAAAAAAATATTTACACAACAAAGAACTAACACAAAAGAAATTATTACAATAGGGGAGTGGAATAAGCAAGCAACCGTCGGCAGTGTAGGTGGTGAAGAGGCGGAGTAAGGAAGAGCGGGAGAGAGCGCCACCGAGGGAGTGCGACAGCGCTCCTTGCCATCAACCAGCAATACGTCCTCACCATTTGCTCGGTGAGTGTAGTGAAAACAATCAAATCCAAATAGTGGCAACTTTTGAGGTACTTTTGCAGCAAATATGCTTCCCGGGTGGCGGTTCACTGCCTTTCTGCTCTTCCCGCCATAGACAGTAAAAGAGAAGAGGAAAGAGGATTTCTCCACACAGTAACAAATGGTCTTAAAATTATTAAATTATTCGAAACTATTATTTGAATTAATTTTTATTTGTGCCCAAAAAGTGTAATAGCTATTGAACGCATAGGTCTCACACGCTTAGTATCATAATTTTTTTCTTTTCCATACATACTTTCTAAACCGCGTAATAAACGAGTGGAGTTGAATCGTTTAATCAAATCCAACTTTAAACTTAATTTATTAATTTTTTAATAATATTTGAGTAATATCATTTAATGTTTTGAATTAAAAATTTTGTTTCTGTTTGATTATTTATTAGCTCGAGTCAGTATTTAAATAAATTTAAAAATTAATTATACTTAAAAAATTATTTTAAATTTAATTTATTTAAAATGAACTAAATCAAATGAAAGCAAAAACGATTTAAACAAATTTTGTTTGACAAAAACTTGATTTGGTTTACCGCTCTACTTTGTCCGCATGGCTCGATGAATTTAGATAGTAGTAAGCAAAAATTGTGGTGAATCAAGTATTTGGATCAATGGGTAGTATTGTAATTTCGTGTGGGGTCTTTGAGCGGACCCTACCGTAGAAACTTAACATGGTCCAGTCAATGCTTGGTGCCACCTGCACCTGGTGGAACTTCTGGGAGCCGCCATCACAAGAACAAAAGGAAAAGGAATATATAAAAGGGGAAGAAAGTTTCCATTTCGATTCTATTTCTTCTGCTGGTTATCAAAGTTCCTAAAAGAAGCTGAGCTTCAGATTACAATGGCTTCTTCTGCTATTGCTTTATCTTATACTCCTTTGATTAACAAGGTTTGTTAGGCATTTCCAGCATTGCTGCAAAATTGCATCTATTTCTAATTGGGGTTTTATTTTTCTCCTTTAATTTTCATGTTCATTTCTTTGTTGTTTGGTTGGATGCAGAAGGATGTGGGCGTTTCGGCTTTCTCTTCACAGGCTTCTTTTTCGATTAAGAGTTCCAAGAGAAGGGTCTCCAAGAAAATTGTTTCTGTAGTGGCACCACAGCAATCTGAACGGAAACCCTCCACGACTGGCTCAGTAGGTGTCTTTTATTTCTAACTTATGTTTGCTGTAAAAATTACGGTTTTGGAAACATTGACGTGTTTCTGTGTTGGGTTTGTGGTAAATTTGTGAATTCTTGCAGGTCAAGACTGGGATGACTATGACTGAGAAGATATTGGCAAGAGCTTCTGAGAAATCACAGTTGAGACCGGGTGAGAATGTGTGGGTCAATGTTGATGTTTTGATGACTCATGATGTTTGTGGACCTGGTGCTATTGGCATTTTCAAGAAAGAGTTTGGGGAAGATGCAAAGGTATTATGTCTATAGAATAACTAATTTTTTTGAATAATTTCTCCTACTGAGATATTTTTACTTTCCATTTTTCAAATCCTTTGGCATTTGAAATTAGTGCGAATGATATATCATAGGTTTTGCAATAGTTTTGAACTTCATTTTCATTGTCTACAGTTCAATTGGTGTGTGGAATTTTTCAATCCGATACTGAGCTGATATGGGATTCGGGCTTTTCAAGATTTGGGATATATCAGATAAATCAAGAGTGTTAAGATTGAGTTTTCCTTCTATTATCGATGTTAATAAATACTTAAAGACATAGAGATCGCAGGAAGTGATTCTTGTGAGACTGAGATGTGGATTTATGCTGAATAATTGTCAAGTGAAAGTGGATGAAAGTTCAGTAGATTTATATAGGAATACATTGTCTATTATAGAATTGGTTTCAACGTGGTCTGTGTGTTAGGAAGAAAAAGACTGTTTAAATGTATAGAATCATGATTCTTTTATGAGACCTTAGAAGACTATCACATACATTAATACTCTACCTTATGATATGTTTGTCCTTTTGTATTTATAGGTCTGGGATCGTGAAAAGGTTGTTATCATACCTGACCACTACATATTCACGGCTGATGAGAGAGCAAATCGTAATGTGGACATCTTGAGGGACTTCTGTACTGAGCAAAACATAAAGTACTTCTATGACATTAAAGATCTTGGGAACTTTAAGGTAAGTGCTCTCATGTTTGTTAATTCTTTTGTTCTTTGGTGACTTCATGTTCATGTGGAAAATGATTTGGTAAAAGTAAACTTTATGGTACATCAATTTACAGGCTAATCCTGATTATAAAGGCGTATGCCATATTGCTCTTGCACAAGAAGGTCACTGCAGACCTGGAGAGGTTCTTATTTACTTATTACTTCCTCATATATATATTGGCTGGATATATGATCAGCTATTATCCTATAGTCGAAAGTATCTTAATTAATCTCTCTATTCTTCTTTCAGGTGTTGCTGGGCACTGACTCTCACACCTGTACTGCTGGAGCATTTGGACAGTTTGCTACTGGAATTGGAAATACTGATGCTGGTTTCATTTTGGGCGCTGGAAAGCTTTTGCTGAAGGTCTTAGAATAGTGTCCTTGTCATCTGACCTAATGCTTCTTTCTCCATGAATCACAGAACATTTATATGCATATCATTTTATCCTTTTTGCTTTAACTTCCATTCTTTCTGGCGTATTATATTATTTTAACTTTAGACTAGTTATTGGATCAAATATATCAAGTCTTGTCAGAAGTTCTTAATCTGTACATGGTAGTATTGCACATTTCATGCTTGTTCAAATTTGGAAGGGGTTTTCCTTTACTCTTCCTAAGCTGCTGGATTCTTTGAGTTAATTGATTTCCTTTGAATCCTAATAAGATCCTGTCATAAACAAAGGAGTAATAAAGGATTTCTTGTACAAATTACTGTTATCTGTCCTTTTTAAACTATGTGATTGCCAATTGGATTCAGCTTTAAAGAAGTGTATGGATGGAATGAATTGTATTAAGTGCATGTGCATCACATTTGTGCTTGACACTCATGATCCTGAAAAGCTTATTTCCTCTTTTGATTATTGTTTACAAATGGTTTATTCCTGCACGTTGAATTATATGAAGTTTAATATTGCGTATACCTCTGTGTAGAATGTGTATCTAAATGTTGCTTTGCATTCTCTTTAGCATCTTCCCATTGAAATTTTACATATTTATGTTTCAGGTGCCACCAACTTTGAGATTTGTTATGGATGGTGAAATGCCCAGTTATTTGCTTGCAAAGGATTTAATTTTACAAGTGAGTTACTGTGGGCATTTTATTCTTGTTTTTTGAATTATTAGCAAGTAAAATTCCTTTCACATTTGTTACAAATGTAAACAATCATAATCATGAAACTTCTAGTTATGTGAAAGACTAAAAAATGTATCTTAGGAGTGTTTAATGCTTATGGTGTTGGCATTGCAGATAATTGGTGAGATATCTGTGGCTGGTGCAACATACAAATCAATGGAGTTTGTGGGAAGTACTGTTGAAAGCTTGACTGTAAGCTTTCTATCTTTGATCTCGCAGAGATTATAACATGTGCAACTCACCTTTTTGCTTGATTTGATTGTTTTTATAATTTGTCTTCTCTTTGTGTTTAATAGATGGAAGAAAGAATGACATTGTGCAACATGGTTGTTGAGGCTGGAGGCAAAAATGGAGTTATTCCAGCTGATAGTACCACTTATAAGTACCTTGAGGTAAGTAGAATAACTTGTCTATTCAATTAACTTAATCTCCACAGCCCCTAACTACTCTTTTCTGCTTGAAGGCTGTTTTGAGAGGACTGTATTTCCTGTTCATGTTGTTCTTCTAACTACTATTCTCTACTATAAATGTTTTTTTTATTTTTGGTTTCACAGGATAAGACATCTATGCCCTACGAACCAGTTTACAGTGATGAACAAGCAAGGTAATTTGGCATTCTGGAAGTCTCAACATTGTTGCTGCTACTATTTGTTCTTCTCTCAATCTTTACCAGCTTTTTTGTGCCTTAATTAATGCCTTTAGTTGACAACGACATAAAGATGCACCTTTTAACTGGAGATTTCATAATATGGTTAGGAGAATTTAAATCAGATGATTTTTCAATTGATTTTAAGTACATATTTTCAATAAGAAATGTTTTCTGGTGCTTATTTTGAGGAAATATGTGAATAGACTGGATGCATTGGTTGAATAACTCTTCGCCATTCATTGAAGTCCCCAAATCATAGTTTAACTTATTCTTAATTTCTTTTTCTACCGTTGTCAGGGTCTCATTCTTTGCCTCTCCAAATTCCCTCTTTCAATTGAAAATGTCCTGTACCTAAGTTTTCAGAATCACCATTAATATGGAAATATCTTATGTACATTACTAAATCCATAAAAGACTTTTTTTTAATTGCTTCGCAGGTGCCTTAGATGACTATTTGACATATATTAATTCCTTTCCTTTTTGTTCCTCTTCAAACTAAAGCTTTTGAAGAGGGCCTTTGCTCTCTGACTGATCTATTCCTGAAATTACAGATTGACTTCTTGTTACTGTCCCTCTTGTCATTAGTCTAATCCTTTAATTATCTATTTCTAGAAGTCATGTCTATTTATATATTTTTCAAAATTTCCCTGTTAGTGTAAAGACTTTTTTGCTAATCAGAAATTTTTTTGGTTGAAGATTTCTTCAAGAGTATAGATTTGATGTCTCAAAGTTGGAACCCTTGGTTGCTAAGGTGAGTGAATTTCGGACACAATGGTTTTTCTGATCCTCAAACTGACAGAAATTTTAGTTTTTGTGCATCCTGTGAACTACTTTTAAAGAAATTGGCTCTGCTACTTGTGTTGAATTATGTAAGATGTGATTTTTGCAGCCCCATTCTCCTGATAATCGTGCTTTGGCTCGAGAATGCAAGGATGTGAAAATTGATAGGGTGTATATTGGATCTTGTACTGGTGGAAAAACTGAGGACTTTATGGCTGCTGCTAAAGTTTTCCTTGCTTCAGTAAGTCAAATATCCTTCTTGTAATAAAATCTGATTTTCCAGGTTCTAAATTTGAAAAAAAACTAGGAGAATACACTAATCCTGCAAATTAACAGGTCGTCTCAGAATGCTTATGAACTTTGATTTTTCCTATAATCATTCCGAATACCTGTTGAGTTTCTTCTCATTTCCAATATACTTTCTATTTAACGAATCATATACTTGTGTTTGAACTATATTTAATGTGTTTATACTTTCTTCACAAAGTCAAGATTCTTTTCGCCATGGGATTAAAACATTTCACGGACAAGGCTTTTGTTCCCTTCTTTTACGGTCAAATTGAGTTAAATTACTACCTGTTAAATTGTTTCATTTTTTTGGTCATATTCTTTCAATTACAAAGCTTTGTGGTCATCATTTCTAGGGAAAGAAGGTCAAAGTACCAACATTCCTGGTCCCTGCAACTCAAAAGGTTTGTTTGTTCTTAGTTATTATGTTACTAATATCTTTACCTATTGCATTTCAGATTTCGATATAATTGTGCTCTTTTGATATTGTTTCTCAGGTATGGATGGATGTGTACGCTCTTGAAGTCCCTGGCTCTGGTGGCAAAACTTGCTCTCAGATATTTGAAGAAGCTGGCTGTGATACTCCTGCCAGTCCAAGTTGTGGTGCTTGTCTCGGTGGACCTAAAGATACTTATGCTCGTATGAACGAGGCTCAGGTAAGTTTCATAACCCGCGTACTAGTTTTTGCACATAAATTGCAGGATAAGTTCTTGATCTTATAATACACTAAAGAAATTGCACATTGAACTATCTTGTTGGACTTAATTTGCAGGTATGTGTCTCGACTACAAACAGGAACTTCCCTGGACGGATGGGTCACAAAGAGGGGCAGATTTATCTAGCTTCTCCTTACACAGCTGCAGCATCTGCATTGACTGGTTTTGTCACTGATCCAAGAGAATTCTTGCAGTAATTCCTTTGTTCTATGACCCCTTTTATCCTCTTAGAAAAGATGCAGCCCTGAATATATATACATACATATATATATATGATGTGAGCTAAATCCTTGATCCTATGAGCTAGTTTGCCAGAAAGCAATATTATTACTTTCCTATAAACTTAAGAGAATAGAGCTAGTTTTCCCATGTTGTAATAAATCTCTTTGTAATGTCAAGTTCAGTGTTATTGGCACTTAAATTCTGTATTATCATCTCTTTTCTCAGTAGGACATTACTTTTCCGTCTGTTCTATATGTTCAATAATATATATATACATTTTCCCTTACTCTGATTAATCTCCACTCTGACTACCACTTCACTATGATATTATCCGTAATGAAATATTTATATACTAATTAATTTTTACATAATTTTCAGATTTGGGTTGATACCTTAATATATATATATATATATATATATATATATATATATATATATATATATATATATTATTCATAATTGAAATAAATGTCACCAGAACAAATATATATATTTGCATATTTCTCAATCATTAAAAAACCCAAAAAGAAACCTTGACAAGAACGAGATAGGGGCAGAAACTAGAAACTCTTCCCCCCACTTGTTCCAAACACAAGAAGTTCGATACCACGCGCGCAACACATATTTACACTGAGATTGTGTGTCATTTCCCCAAAAAAACCCAAGAAAAAGAAACACTTTTTTTGTATACCATATAATCAACTCTCTCTCTCTAGGAAAAAGAAAAAAAACAGATGAGAATAAGCACTGCTAAATCTCAAAATCGGTGGAAAAAAAAAGGAAAAAGGAAAAAGGAAAAAAGAAACCCAAAAAGAAACAACAAATGTGAATTGTAAAGTTCTCTGATCTACTTTTCTTTTACTTTTCTTGAAACTGTGGATTAGTGGTGAACAGAGACAGCAGCAGCAATACTGCACTGTTTTGCTAAATTGGCTTCCCTTTCTGTCTCTCGTACTTTTCTTGGGGCCTTGGTGCTGCTGGAAATGAATTAATGACAAGCAAAATAGTTTAAAAACTACTGTATGTATATATATATATATGTATGTATATATATATATATTGCTAAATGGAGAATTTGATTTAAATTACTGCTTATATATATGTATGTATGAAACTGTACCAAGTCCATTAGCTTCTGAAGTCCTCATTATCCTTAGCCTTTTCACAGTGGAAAGAAACATCCTAAATTCAAACAAAATAACAACATTAATAAAGTATATATATGTTAGTGTGACAGCAAAAAGATTGCTACTTTATGTCATGTCACTTCTCAGTTCCCTGTCATTCTCTCTTTTCATCTTTTCCTTTCCCTTTGGGTTTATTTACTTGAATGAGAGAAAAAGACAGAGAAGGGAAAGTCCGTTATCTAATCACTAATCTGGATTATCTCAATAGGATAAGAGGGAACCCAAAACTATACTACACAATTGAAATGCAGCACAAAACCGTTCCTAAAATAAGTCAAACTCAATAACTCTAGAAATAACTAAGTAAAGAGAGTCACGCAAATCAAGTTACTACCTTGATTCTCCGATAATTTCTCAGATAATGATCTATTTAGTTCTTAAAGTTTGGAGCCAATTTTTTTTTTTCTTTTTCCGGCTCATATAGTCCTAATTTCTTCACATGCTGCTGCAAATTTAGTCCTATTTCAGCTATTTAGCACATGAAAGACATAAACAATCATGAATGATGACAAACGTTTTCATATTAAGATTCGTAGCTAGCTTTGGTTTCGAACAATTTTTAAATAAACTTTTAGTAAGCCGATCATTTTCATTAATCAATAGCATATAATGATACAGTTTATGGAATGTATCGAGTTTTGAGGATTTACCTCCACGGAACATCTCCAACGAGCATCCAATCGCCTTCTTTATCCTCATATGTCAACACAAACTCAGATGATTCATCCAGAAGCTTTGGAGGTTGTCTTGCTTGCTCCTTTTCAACACCACCTGATCCACACAAAGTAATGTAATATTCAGTACTGAAGCTAATTCATGCAGCATCCAGAAATATATGCATATATATAGGAAAATCAACCGATTTGTTCCTCTTTGTTTTACTCCATTGCCAATAAGTCCCTTTCCATAACATCGAACTTGGTGACGAAATATGACTAAAGAGGGACCAAATCCGTTAATTTTCCTATATATACATATATACAAAACAATTATGAACAGATTTACAAATTACTGAAATTTTCTTCTCTTTATAAGGTATAGGTATAGGGGCCTTACAGATGGAATTAATTGTTGGGGTAGATTTGAAGAACATGTCCTCCAATGCTTGAGACAAAGAATCATAGCAAGTATGAGCATTGAGATCAAGTTTTCTGCCAATTGGTAATCCATCCATATTCACTTTTGTGAATCCAAAATGACTTGTTTTTTCCTTGAGGGCGGCAGCAGTACTATTATTATTATCATTAATATTGTTATTATAATTATTATTATTATCATCATTCTTGTGATTATTTCCACAGTTGATTTTCTTGTTTGAGTTCTCGAACTCTTTCTTTTCGTTCCCGCCAACTCCCTTGTCTTCTTCTTCTTCTTCTTCTTCTTCAACATTTGGAACCTTAGATTGATTAACCAAGCTGTTCATCCTGTATGCCCTTATAGGAGGCCATCCAACTACCTGACTGCTTCGATCATCCCACCAAAAATAGAAAGGAAAAATGAAAAAATTGTATCAAATGGCATATTCTTTAAGTATCACATACTTATCTCTTCTATTAAAAGAAAGAGACAACAGGGAGAAAATTCAATCTGCAGAGCATTTTCAAGAACTGTAACTCAAATATTTAAAAGTTGTAGCTAAAAAAAACTCAAGAACCAAGTGGGTAGGTGAGCTAAATAAGGAATTTCCCAGACTTACAATTTGAATCATTTTAAAACTTGTGATTAGAACTTACATTCTGCAAAAGGAACTATTCATATCCATAGTTGTACCTATTCAGGACACATTGTGTCATTAATCCCTCATTACATATTACAAATAAAAGAACACTCTAATATATATATATATATATATATATATATATTATTAATATATCTGAGCTACTACTGATTTACTTGCTCATATAGTATAACTTTTGCTCAAAATAAAAAAGTCAGTTTGCCATTATAGTCTAACTCTAACTCGAATAAAGTCTAAACAATCAAGGCCTTGCTTGACTGAATGGAAAAGAGATCACGAATTTGACACTCAAATAAACACACTCGTTGTGAGCACTATGAGAACTTTAACTTGTCAAGACTCTACAGAACCAGCCAAACACATGGCTTCTAGAAGATATAAGCTGATGATCCAACCAAAAAATAACTGAGTGTCGAACTAATAACCCGTTAACATTGGCTTACCAGGCCAGTCTAATTAACCCATAGTTTTTTAAAAAACTGAAAGCAAATATTACTGCATGCTAATGGAAAATATAGTATCAAAGATAAAAAATACAAAAAAGAAAATGATCAAAGGAAAGAAACGTGAAATTAAGGACTAAACTAACCTGACACCAGTAGAAGCAGATCCATTCTCAGTTTGACTAACAGAATCAGCAGCAGCTCTTTTTATGCCAGAAACAGAACCAGCAGCTCTTCCAGAGAAGCCATTAGGCAAATCCTTTGCAGTCAAAATCCTACCATACGGTGACCCTTTTCCCTTTCCCAAGCCACCAGTATCGCCACCGCCACCACCGCTGCCGAGACTCAGTCCCAAGCCCAATTCAAGCCCAGCCTCATTGGAATAGGAAGAAGCCTCGGAAGAAGAAGAAGAAAATCCCATGTAATCTTTCTCCATCTTTGACAGAGTTGATGCAGTTTCATTAGACAATTTCATCTTTCAGATTAAATTTTTTTTATATAAATTATTCTCTGTGAGTGAGTTGAGAGAAGAATGTGCAGATGTTTTTGGGTACACTAAGAAAAATAAAAAGTGTGGGGGGGAGAAATTGAGATGGTGTAGGAGAGGTAGGGATGGAGGTGGAGATGGTGGAAGTGGTGGTGGTGGTGGTGATGGTGGTGGAGGGAGTGATGGCGATGGGACCCATATGTCTGCTAGTGCGCCTAGCACTCTCTTTACCTCTAAAAGAACACAACAATCTTCTTTCTCAAGTTTCAGCTTTCTGCTCCATTTTTTGCTGAATATCGCCATTTTCAGACATCCCTTTCTGTTTTTTTCCTTTTTTCTTTTTTCTTTTTTTTTTAAAAAAAAAAAATAAAATTTGTCATATTAGAAAGTTAAATGTGTATTTATATTTAAGAAGATATAACTCATTTCGTCTTAATGTATTTATAGATATTTTTTAATTTGTACGCACTTTCGTCTATATTATATCTTAAACTCATGATTTTTAAAGGTTAAAAGTAAGGTTACAACTACAACTATTTAATTAAGTAAAAACAAAATTGAAGAAATTATTTTTAACGCCAATCAAACATAAAACTTCTGTCAAGAAGTCGTAGTTTAGTTGGTAGCACTCACTTATGACATGAGAGGTCATAAATTCGAGATATTATAGAAGTTTTTAAAAAAATAAAATAAAATAAAAACAAACAGAAAACCTCTCATTTGATATTTTAGGTAGAAATACCAAAAGAACCACATCTTATCTATGTTTTGGGCATTTTTTTTTGTTTGAAACCGAATTTGGCAGCACTATAACTAAATTGGGTGTTAAATCCTCAACTTTTAAATTGAGAGAATGAGTGCTGACCACTCAGCCACAACTCATTTAACCTTTTGGACATTTTTTAATTAGCATATAAGATGGGATCTTAGTGTATTAAATCTTGTCCAAAAAAAGGCATTATAGAGATGGCAGCAGACAAGAAGATGAAGAAGTCATCCATCCTAATCCTAATCCTAGTTTATAATCAACCCTTTATAAACATGTTTATCTTAATCAAAATTTTCCCGACACTATCATTTTTTAACCAATCAACATTTAGACAATTTTTTTTTTTAAAAAAAAAGAAACTAAAAAATTGTAAACCTTAATTAAAACATCTTCTTTTCATATCTCCTATAATATTTTTTTATCTCATATTTAAAATTTTGTTTTGAATTTTTTTTTAGATAGTGTGACTTAAAAAACAATATTAATGAACGATTAATAAAT
The DNA here is from genome assembly GCA_025388415.1 of Cynanchum wilfordii. Lineage (NCBI taxonomy): Eukaryota > Viridiplantae > Streptophyta > Magnoliopsida > Gentianales > Apocynaceae > Cynanchum > Cynanchum wilfordii. Next base: position 258,087 of record JAHSUH010000264.1, on the reverse strand, counting down.
ATTGTCTTTAAGCTTTATTATTATTATTATTATTTTAAAGTACAATAACATAAAAATAAATAAAACCCTAATTAAAAATGATGACTAATAAACTTTGCATAGATACGATAAGTATAACTATAATTAATTAATGGGCATCGGAGAAAACAAATATTTAAAGACAATCTTAACTAAGATTAGGTGTCTTAACTTTATCATTAAAAAAGATTTAAAAGAAAAGAAAGAAAGAAAGAAGCAAAGACTAAAAGTTTAAAGTTTGAGTCTTTTTACAAACAAATTAAAGCATTTATTTATTTAATTATTTATTAATATTATATATATAAATATATAAATATATAAAAGTAATTGTGTGTTGGCAGTGGGCAGGTCATGCTTTGTTTTCCAATATATATGTGAATTGTTTTGTCTACAATTATCAAGACAATTAGCATGAAAATTTGTTGTGGAAAGTAGAGACTTCCCAAGGGGTCTCTTCTATTGCTCACTTATTTTGGAGAAAATCTCATTTTCAAATTTGATCTAAGTTATATATATATAACTCTTATTCGAAAAAAAATCTTATATTGATTCTTACATATTGTTCATAATAAGTATTTAATTTTCGATTTCTCGTATAACTTTACAATGTCTTTTCTTATTCTGTCAACTCAAAAGACTTTATTACTTAGCCCTCGTATCTTTATATTTTTTTAAAACAGTTTGTAATATTATTCTTTTTTATTAAAAAAAATCTTTAAAAATTATTATTTATTTTTTTATTTCTTTATTTTTATTAGATATATTATATAAATATATTTCTATCAGAATTAAGTATTACATGAATTTTATTTTATATTTTGGTAATTTATTCATATTCAATAATCATTTTAGGCTCCAACTAAACTGAAATCAAATCGTGTATTGAGAGAAATTTTTTTTACACCTGTCTTATATTACATGAATTAATTGAGTTTAACTTTATTATTTAAATAAAAAAAATCATCAAAATAATAATAAAAGAAAGAATTGATTAATAGCCAAAAAGAAGTTTTATAATTGATTAATTTCGGGGAAAATAAATAGGAGAAAATCGTTTTACAAAATATCGTATGAGGAGAAGAAACGCGAGATAATAAAGAAAAACAGAAGTGGGACAGAGTAGCAATAGGATCTAAAAAGGTAAAAGGTTGTCGCATCAAAGGGACAGTCCGACAAAAGGTAGGACCCACACTCACGTGACTCACAGCATTATTTATGTTTTTCTAAATTCTACCCTATTGCCACTTAGGCTGACAAAGAACGCTGATGAACCGGGAGGTCTTTGTGGGACCAGAGTTTTTGTTTTCTACTAACGGTACAGCTTACCACTTTGCACCCTTTCCCTCTAAAAAAAGCACACGTCTTTTTTTTTTTTTTTTTTAAATTTTTAAAGTAATTTTAATTTTTTTGTCAAATAAGTTTAGTTCAATTGGTAGCATATCATTTATAATTTTAAAAAGTCATAAGTTCGAAGCATAATAGAGGTAAAAATGCCTCAAATTAAAAGTAATTTTATTTTAATGAGTTTCAACTTATTATTTTATTTGTCAAGAATGCGTAACTTAACCGATAGTAACCTCAAACTTTTAAAGGTCATAAGTTCAATAAAAAAAAAAAAAAAAAAAAAAAAAGTAGAAATGCCTCAAATTTCAAAATAAAAAAAAAACCTTTCTTGTGGCGGAAGAAAAGAAAAAATTATATATATATATATATATATAAAAAAAAAAAAAAAAAAAAAAGTGAAAAAGAAAAAAAGGCCAGAGAAATGAAAGAGGCTTTTGGGAATAGGGAAAATCTAAGCATCATAATTTGACAGCTGAAATGTTAGATACGAGTTATCATTTTGTCTCCATGTCCATTGCCTTGTTCAATTCCCACCTGTATTTTTTATTTATTTATATATATTTTATACTATAAAAAAACAAAAATATTGTTTTTTTTAAAAAAAATATTAAATAACTCAAGTACTTTTAAATTTTAATAATATAATTAAGGGTAAATTATCCTTGTGACACCCTTTAGATGTCAAAATTCGGGTTTAGCACCTCAAAATTTTTTTGTTAACAAAGTGTCCTCCAAGATTTAAAAAGTTCCATTATATGCCCTTCCGTCAATTTTGACCGTTAAATCAAAATTTTGACTGTTAATCAACTATTTTTACTATTTTGGGCAAAAGTATTTTTGTCTTATTAAAAAATAAACCATTTTGTCTTAAATTTTCTCTTTCTTCTTCCACGACGATATTTTCTCTCTCTTTTTCTTCTTCCACCGGCGATGGCGGCACAGAGAGGGGCAGCGATCTTCCACCGGGGCAGGCGGCGCAGAGAGGGGCATCGATCTTCCGGGATATACAGTGTAACCGAAAAGGAAGGAAGATGAAACGGAAAAGATTCCGATTGACTTATCTGTGTTGATTTTACCGCAATTGAGCCGGACCGGACAAGTTCCTGCATAAAAGTCAAATCGGAAGGGGTTTATTTCCGATTGACCCTCCGAAGATTTTGTCGGAATGTGGAGAATTAATTTGTGTAGAAAGTTCAGTAGAAAAGCATGATCCCCTTCATACCTGTTTTTTCCTCCTTTTATATCTCCCCTTCCATTAACTTGACTTGACTTAACCGTGATTAACACAAGTTACTATTACGGTAACTTTTATGTGTCATTAATACACATGTCATCTTAAAGAGTGAATGGAGTGACATCTGTCACCTTTGTGCTTGAGTGGAATAATATCTGTCATCTTCAGCATCACTTTTCATGAAGGTCCAATCGGATATTTTACTTCAAGCGGTAATTAATTTCCATAATCTTGAAGATTTACCCATTTCTAGACTTCGCTTATTTTCAGCGAAGTATAAGGTAATTCTTTCAGTAATAATATACCCTTCGAGTTATGACTTTCAATTTAGTAGTGTCCGACTCGGGGTCAACCTATAATGAACTTCGCCCGGAGTCCATTAGTAAAGTCGATTCATACTCAAAATCGGAATCACTAATATCGACTCACACTCGAAATCGGAGTCACCGATGTCGACTCACACTTAAATTCAGAGTCAACCTCTTATGTTTATAGAGACCCTCTTCAATGGCCCTCCAGATCGGATGAAATCTTGTGATGATATCCGAACTGCTATGACATACTGCTTTGGAGTAATGTGTCGTATCACTTACACTAGGTTTCATTTTAAAAACCAAACTGTCTGTCTCTGTCTGTAGACGAAAGGACATGTAATTATGCCCTTTATGGAAAATTGTAATCGGAATAAAGTTCACACATCCCAATAAGAGGGCGTGACTTTATGATTTCACTCATTCAGCCGTCAAAGTGGACTTAATATACATATATGTTTTCTGTATGTATATATATTTTTTAAGGGAAAGAAAGAGAGAAACTAGGGTTTTGTCTCTTATAAATATCCCCATTTCTTCCTTCATTCTCTTTTCTTCACCATTTTTTTGCCTTTACTAAATTCTCTGCAACTCTTCGCACTTGTTTCAGAAAAATTATTTTCGATTCTGCTTTTACTTCTCCATCGTTTATCGCTTTTGCTCCGATTATTCTTCTTCATTTACCGGTATGGCTTTATTTTATTATTTTTTTTTTTTACTCTGGTTTATTTGTTTCTGCTTCGTTTTGTTACTGTTATTCGAGAACTTTTTTGTTTTGTTGGGTTGAATGGCTATAGACTGGGAATAGGATGTTTAAAATATGATGAAATTGAATCGGATGGATTTTTGGGATTTTGGTTGTTTAATCCGTTCTCACAGACTAAATTTTTAGGGCTTTCTGTTTATCGTAGTGAAAGACTTAATAGGTGGGTGGAGGATTAAATGGGTAAGTGTAGAACATAGGGTTCTAACATGATAGACATAGATAATAGATATATAATCAAAAAGTTTGTAAGACTTACCCAAAGTCCTTATTTGTCACAGGCTACAATGTCGAAGTCCGAGGATAACCCTCCTTCTATGCCTCTTACCGAAGTGGAGGAACTCGGCTCTGATGAGTCTCCGAGTACTTCGGAGGCTTCGGCAAGTGACAAGAATTTTGGGACTAGGGAGTCTTCTAATGATGAGATTATCTCATCTGTTGTATCAATTCCTACTGCCATTCCACTTACTTCGCTTCCTTCTTCCTCTATTCCCGTAGCTGTTCGAGTTTCCTCTTCTTCACTTTCTCCTTTCGAAGGATTAACTGTTCTTGTTGCTATTCCTTCTATTCCTTCGTCTTCTAAGACTATGTATGCTTGGTGTTACTTCAACTGGTATATCAATGAAAGATATTCCGGAAAAACAAAAACGGGGTGGTTCAGAACTTTTTTCAAGTGACTTCGTACTAAAAAATAATATGATTGAGGGCCTTGAGGTTAATTGTATCCGAGGTTTAGTGGATGAGAGTAAATATAAAATTACTTGCTCCACCTGTAGTTTTGTCGATGACCAACTATTCTATCCCAGTTCCTTTAGCCCATTTTATGTATGGACTTCGATTTCCTCTTGACCCTGCCTTTGTCGATTTTTTGTTGTTGGTAAATTCCCAACCAGCTCATATTCATCCAAACACGGTTCGCTGTATTTTGTGTTTGATTGTGTTGTGTAGACGGATAGGGGTTGAAATGTCCGAGTTGATTTTGCAGACTTTCTTTTCTACACTCCGTATGAACAAAAGAACCCTATCTGTCAGACCTCGCTCTAACGTAGTAACTCTTTTTGATTCCCCCCCAAACAAACTTCCCGATTGGAGGGAAAGATGGGTATGTGTAGAGAGTACTTCCGGTTTTCCTTTTCGTCCTTTAGTTGGGATGTTAGAGGCTTGGAAACCAGTAGGAAAGAAAACAAAGTACTCGGAGTCCGATAGAAAATTTTTTGACTTAGTCCGAAGTGAATTAGGAGATAACCCCGACACTCGGACTAAATATTTTTTGTCTAGTGACTTGTTGAGTCCCGAGAGTTTGCATTGGTGTGGAATCGGAGGATTTCAATTTAAAGAGCGCCGAGCTGAACTAGGACTGGACGATATAAATGAATACCCTGTATGGAGAATTCATCCGGGTAGAGTATTTTTTGATGAGTGTAGTATATGTTCTACCGCAACTTCTGCGGGATGTCGGACTGATGAGGGTATACTTATTATACTTATTTTTGAGAATCCTTTTCTTTATTTTTCTATTTTACTTACTATTTTACTCATCATCTTGTCTTGTATTTGCAGATATGGATTTTACTTCAATAAGAAGATCTCTTCAGGCTGCCAGATCAAAGATTTTGGAGAAAGTCACTCCGAACCCACCGAAAGCTAGTGCAAAAGGTGCTGTTGTCGAAGTGGACGACTCCGAAGATTATGGGGCCGCACCCGAAGTGCAGCCTCAGCAAAAGAAATCTCCAAAGAAGAGGACTTTGGAGAAAAATTCTTCTACTCGGGCTCCGTCTTCAAAACGGAGTCGAAGTAACACTTGAGATGGTCGTCCGCAATACGGAGTCGAGTCATTCTCGGGGGGAGTCTAGCCAGCCTAAAAGAAAAGAAGCTTCTTGGCTTCAACCTGGATTCAAACTCCCCACTGGTAATAACGGACTGTATGCCCTTGGCCGTGAAATTCACCAATCTGCTCCTGCTTTAACAGGGCTCAAACTGTCTTCTCCCGAAGTTGGTCGTTTCTTGGGCATTGGGCCATTAAGGAGATGTATGGATACTGATACTTACAAAAGTATCCACTCTATGAACACTGATGACACAGTGGGACTCCTGGGTTCCAGTCTTTCCCGGGTATTTATTTACACTTAATATTTATATTTTGATACTTATACTTTATTTCACTTGTGACATACCTTTCACTTGTTTTATAGGTAGCTGCATATACTATGCACCTCGCTCAAATGTCTTCTTCAGCCAACTCTTCAAAAAGTCTCATGCTTGCTATGGAGAACAAGTTGGCGGTAGCAGAAAGCGAGCTCTCTTCCACCAAGGACCAGCTTTCATCTATGAAAGAAGACTTAGATACTTCAAATGCGAAGTATCGGTCTGTGGTGGACCAACTGAACTCCGCTAATGCCAGAATTAAGGAACTGGAATTGCGGGAAAAAGAAAAGAATAAAAAGCATGCTGCTGAAATTCAGATCTTGTCCGATCGAGTAGCATATTATAGATCAACGGCATACACTTCGCAGCTTATGGATGAGTTCCGATCTTCTCCCGACTTTCAAAAGATGGTTCGAACGAGGCTGTGCCCATGCTATCCGCAATCTTCATCACCTAGTTCCGGATAAACAATACCTCGCTCGGTTGTTTATTGGTTCTTTTGCGGATAAAGAATTTAGGAACGGTGCTGAGTTCGTTCCATACAATGAAGACGAGATGAGTGAAATAGAGATGATCGATGCTCGTCATAAGAGCGAAGTGTGGGTACATCCTCCGAAGGTCACGCCAACTCTTTTTGACTTGAGTGAGGAGATTTTGAACACTGCTTATGCTTTGAGACATCTAATCCGGAAGACGTTCCATCCAGTTCAAATGTTGGCGAAGTCACAGTAGTGCAACCTTCTCGACATAGTGCGGCCTACTGATGCAGTGCAGCCTTCCGATGCAGTGCAGTCCTCCGATGCTCCTTCGACTTAGTCGTAGAGATTTATCATAGGATAATTTTGTTTTTCCATTTTTTTTTTTTTTTTTTTTTTTACAAGTATTAACTTTTTGTACTTCGATTTATCATTAATGAAAAATCTCTACTTAGTGACTTTTGTTTGTACTTCGATCTATCATTTCTTACGCACATAAGCAGTATCATAAACTTTAACAAATAATCAACAGGGATTACTCTATTGACTATATTAATCAACACTGCATTACACAAAATATTTTTTAAGATGGTCTGAATGCCAAGGATTCGGAAGTAAGGTCCATCCTCTTTTGCTAATCGAAACGTACCCGGTCTCACTTCGCTTTTCACTTGATATGGTCCCTCCCAATTAGGTGTTAGCTTATTCGCATCCAACTGATGTGTGGTGACTTCAATTTTTCGCAATACCCAATCACCTATATGTAGTGGTCGTGAAACAACTTTCCTATCATGTGCGGACTTCATCTTTACTTTGTATGCTTCGGATCGGAGTCTAGAGGTTTTTCGTCTTTCATCCAATAAATCCAAGTCACGTAACCGAGATTCCTCATTGTCTTGACTATCAAAATGTGCGATACGATATGTGGGAAGTGCCAGTTCAGCTGGTGCAACTGCTTCCGATCCGTAGACCAACGCATATGGCGTTTCTCCCGTAGGCCCTCGAGTCGAAGTACGTACCGACCATAATACGGAATGTAATTCATCTACCCATTTCTTAGATAATCCTTCTAGATTCTTTTTCGAGCTTGCATGATTAATTTATTTGCAGCTTCCGCTTGTCCATTACCTTGGGGATGAGCTACTGACGATTTCCAGTGCTTTATGTGTAATCGTTCACATTCGGTTGAGAACTTTCTTGAAAATTGAGTTCCGTGGTCAGTGACAACAGCTCTTGGTACTCGATCGACGATAAAATATGGAGTCATGAAAAAAGTTCAACACATTTTCTTCAGTTGGATTTACTAGTGGTTTGGCCTCAATCCACTTAGAAAAATAATCAACTGCGACTACCATGTATTCAAATCCACTTTTTGATTTAGGGAACTTTCCCATTAAATCCATGCCCCACATATCGAATGGCCATGTTAATGTCACAAGTGTTTGTTGTATTGAGGGAAGTCGAGGTATATTGCCAAAAATTTGACAACTTCGACACTTCCGAACGTAATCTTGTGCGTCCTTCTTGAGCGTTGGCCAATAAAATCCTTGATGAATTATTCGATCTGCAAGTGCACGAGCTCCAGGATGTCCTCCACAAACTCCTTCGTGTACTTCCTCTAACACTGATTGTACCAATGATGGAGGGATACAGCGAAGTAAGGGTTTTGAAAATGATCTACGATATAACAAATTGTCGTGTATCACATAACGAGCACTCCGCTGTCGTATTGATTTTGCTTCATTTGGACTTTATGGTAAAATGTTGTGTTCAAGGTAATCTCGTATTTCATCAATCCAAGATTGCGATTGAGTGGAATTATTTAGCACAACCATGACTTGTTGGAGGATAGAAGTAGTATATACTTCCACGTGAATATGTAAATCATTCGACATATCATTGGAGGCAATCCGTGATAAATGATCCGCTTCGTGATTTTGTGCACGATCAATTTTATCAAGTTTAAAGAATACGAAGCTTTTCTTTAATCGATTGGCATAAGCGAAGTAGGGCTTCAAATTTTCAGAAATGACTGCATATTCTTCATTGACTTGTCGTACCACGACTTGTGAATCACTAGATACGTGTAATGATTGAATGCCGACTTCCACTGCCCAAGTCATTCCAAGTAATAATGCCTCATATTCCGCTTGATTGTTTGAAATTGAAAATTCCAAGCGTATACTTCGACATTCATGAGAAGTTTTGCTTGGTGAATCCAGGACCATTCCGACACCGACTCCGCTTTGATTCACCGATCCATCTACCTTCATGAACCAGCTTTGGGGATATTCCGAAATGGGCTCTTTATATGGAACTAGAGCCAAGCCCTCATCTTCAGAAAACGGGGTTTCGGCTAGAAAATCGGCCAAAGCTTGGGCTTTAATCGAAGTACGAGGTTTAAATTGGATATCATATCCACAAAGCTCAATCGACCACTTAAGCATTCTTCCGGATTGATCAAGTTTTTGATAAATTTGCTTTAGTGGTGAATTTGTGTAGACAATTATAGGATGTGATTCAAAATAAATGCGTAATTTACGCGCTGCAACAACCAAAGAGTAAGCTAATTTTTCTATATTAACATAACGGGTTTCTGGCCCGTTCAAAACTTTGCTTACATAGTACACCGGAAGTTGCTTGTTGTCAACCTCTCTAACTAATACTGAAGCTACAGTCTGATGACTAGCAGCCAAGTACAAGTACAAAATTTCCCCAACGATAGGAGAACTCAAAAGAGGTGGGTGTTGCAAGTACTCCTTTAACTTTGCCCATTCTTGACGGCATTCTTCAGTCCAAACAAAGGATTTTGATGCTTGTTTCAGAGTTCGAAAGAAAGGAAGTGATCGTTCAGCTGACTTCGAGATAAATCTTCCAAGAGAGGCTATACATCCATTAAGCCTCTGAACATCCTTAATACAACGAGGTTCTTGTATTGCCAGAAGAGCCGATATCTTTTCCGGATTTACTTCAATTCCTCTTTCTGTCATCATAAAACCTAAAAATTTACCAGCTCGCACTCCAAAAGTGCACTTCACAGGATTTAACTTTAACCGATACTTGGTCAATGTACCAAAAGTTTCAGCTAAGTCATCAATGTGTGATTTTCCCTTTGAGGTTTTTACTACCATATCATCTACATAGACTTCCACATTTCTTCCCATTTGTTCACAGAATACTTTATCCATCATACGTTGATATGTTGCACCTGCATTTTTGAGTCCAAAAGGCATCACATTATAACAAAACAACTTTCCAGCTGCTCGGAACGACGTATGGACTTGGTCTTGCATGCACATTTTGATTTGATGATACCCTGAAAAGGCATCCAAGAAACTCAACATTTCATATCCCGATGTGGAATCCACCAATTTATCAATTTTGGGAAGTGGGTAACAATCTTTAGGACAAGCTTTGTTTAAGTCGGTGAAGTCCACACACAATCTCCACTTCCCATTTGCTTTCTTGACCAAAACTACGTTGGCCAACCAAGTTGGATATTCAACTTCTCGTATGAATCCTGCTCGGAGAAGTTTCCTTATTTCTTCTTTTGCCGCCTTTTCCTTCTCATCTTTAAAATGTCGCTGCTTTTGTTGAATTGGAGTATATGCTTTGGATTAAGATTTAGCTTATGTTCAGCTATACTTCGATCAAGACCAGGCATATCTTCCGGACCCCAAGCGAAGTTGTCCTTATGATTGATCAAAAATTCTTTTAACTGCTTCATTTCTTCGTTAGGGACTCCCTTTCCAATTTTCACTCGCTGCTCCGGGTGAGTAGGATTAATCACCACTTCTTCATACTCTTGTATCACTTAACTTGAATCTTCCTCAAGATGAGTTGTAAAACAACGTCTTGAAGGACCCTCTTCAACTTCCTTAGAAGCTCGTTTTCTTTTTAACATGTGATCCAAAACACACCGAGGATTCGAAGTTAAAATGCCAATACCTGCAGGAGTAGGAAATTTGACACGTTGGTGTGGAGTTGATACCACCATACCGAACGTCGCTTGCGCCGGAACTCCAAGTATTGCATTATAATTTGAAGGAATATCTACACAATAAAATTGGATCATTTCTGAACGACATGCAGGCCAAATTCCAAGTCCGACATTTAGAGTAACTAAACCCTTTGTATGTATTTTATGTGTAGTAAATCCTTCAAGTCTTGACGAAGTCGGTGTCAAACAATGATCACTCAAACCCATCTCTTTAAAGCAATGATAATACAAGACATTGATGGCTGCTCCTGTATCAATCAAAACTCTTTTAACTAAATACACTTCCCAATTCGGGCGAGTGATTACAATGTCTAATATCACAGGGTTGAGATTTCGCCCATAATCGGGATATAGCTCCGCTCGAGAAAAAGTGATAGCAGGCTCTCTTAACTCATACTCGGGGGTTATCCAAGTTTCTTTCAACATATGAATTTGTCGTTTCAACTTGGTTATTGATGGTGTTTCGTCAAAAATAACCTCTATGACCTTTTCTTTTCCTCCGGACTCCGACGAAGGCGGAGTACCATCTTTCAGGAATTCATTCAACAAACCTCTCCTCTTCAAAGATTCAATGATTCTTTTCAATGGAAAGCAATTTTCCGTATTGTGTCCATGCGTTCTATGAAAATCACAATACTTACTTCTATCCCGTAGATTCTCACTTTGCGGATTGAGGGGTGGAGGATCTCGCACTCCGTACTTCTCTTTAAGTATCACCACCAAGTTCTCTGTCGGGATATTCAGTCCGAATGGTCTTTCAGTTCTCCGAATTCGATTTTTTCCCCGGTTATCATAGCTCGATCGACTTGGAACATATGGTGCTCTATTCTTCTCAGCCATTCCTTTCGTCACTTCGCGCATGGCCTCCCGCTTGAGTCCTTCATTTTTTCTTTCACTTGCAATTTCTTTTTGAATTGAAGGACGTCTATCTGGTTGCTCAATCGCCATGGCCACATGTTTTGCGGTCCTGAACATTTCCCCCAATGTTTGCGGCTTGCGGAGTCCAAACTCCGTTTTGAGTGCATGAGACTTCAACCCGCCTTCAAAACAGGCAAGTACTGTATCATGACTCAAACCTTCAATCTCTTCATAAACCCTTTTGAAACGTTCAACATATTCAAACAATGGCTCATCATCTCATTGTTTCACATTTGTTAAATCACCACGTGTTTTTGGGATTTCACCTGTTGTGCTAAACTTGTCAAGAAAAAGTTTTCCGGCGTATACCATGAGTCTATACTATTTCTCAATGAAGTAAACCATGTTAACGCCTTCTCGGATAAAGTACTTGGAAATGCTTTACATAGTATAGCTTCATCACTGGTAACTAATCCCATCGCTGATTTATAACGACAAATGTGTTCCTGCGGCTTGCTTTTTCCCGGTATACAAGACAAACTGAGGTAATTTCAAGTTGGTGTCGGGTAGAACATCCCGAATCCATTGCACGAACGGACCCATCTCAAATGGCCTTCTGTGATTATCAGAAACATGTCGCCGAATTGATTCATAGGGCAACTTCTCCCTATCCCGTGGCGGAGTGATCCGCCTTTGGCGATGAGTTGGAGGATCTGGCGATTTTCTTCTCCTTTGTTGAGGCGAGTATTGACTTTGTGCTCGCCTGTGTTCTATTTGTGTTGGTCTCGCACGATGAGACGACTCTCCCACTTCACTTCGAGGTCTTGGTTGTCTAGCAGTTTTTCTTTGCACAGGAATATCAAGATTCAAAATATCATGTTTAGATTGAATCGGTACCCGAGAATGAGTTGGCTGGACTTGTGAAGCTGCATTAGGAGTCAGTTGAGAGATATGTGTGTTAGCCCGTTCATGATTTACTTCTTTCATCTTCAGCGGTGGCAAATGTTCTCCTAGAAGTGCGGCTTCCTGCTGTAACTTATACCAATCACTCATCAACTTTTGCTTCCTTTGTAAATTTTCAATCTCAAGTTGAAGACGTTGAACCTCCTCAGGTTGTTGATCTTGAATCCTTCTATCATTTAGATACTCGCGCAAGTCCGACTGTTCTGGGGGTATCCTTCCAGTGGATACTGCACGTTGAGTAGGCTGAGAATACCTACATGCATCTGCTTCTTTCCGACCTTCATTTTCTTGCGTCTTTGATACCATGATTTTTGTATGAATGTGATATACGGTAAAAGGAAAATTTACAGAATGTTTGAATCGTTCCCGGTAACGGAACCAACTGAAACGGAAAAGATTCCGATTGACTTATCTGTGTTGATTTTACCGCAATTGAGCCGGACCGGACAAGTTCCTGCATAAAAGTCAAACCGGAAGGGGTTTATTTCCGATTGACCCTCCGAAGATTTTGTCAGAATGTGGAGAATTAATTTGTGTAGAAAGTTCAGTAGAAAAGCATGATCCCCTTCATACCTGTTTTTTCCTCCTTTTATATCTCCCCTTCCATTAACTTGACTTGACTTAACCGTGATTAACACAAGTTACTATTACGGTAACTTTTATGTGTCATTAATACACATGTCATCTTAAAGAGTGAATGGAGTGACATCTGTCACCTTTGTGCTTGAGTGGAATAATATCTGTCATCTTCAGCATCACTTTTCATGAAGGTCCAATCGGATATTTTACTTCAAGCGGTAATTAATTTCCATAATCTTGAAGATTTACCCATTTCTAGACTTCGCTTATTTTCAGCGAAGTATAAGGTAATTCTTTCAGTAATAATATACCCTTCGAGTTATGACTTTCAATTTAGTAGTGTCCGACTCGGGGTCAACCTATAATGAACTTCGCCCGGAGTCCATTAGTAAAGTCGATTCATACTCAAAATCGGAATCACTAATATCGACTCACACTCGAAATCGGAGTCACCGATGTCGACTCACACTTAAATTCGGAGTCAACCTCTTATGTTTATAGAGACCCTCTTCAGAAGATTTCAAGATCTAGAAGATATACAGGTGGTGGACAATTTGAAATCCGAACATATTTGGGTTTCAATTTTTTCTGGATAATTTTTCCCTCAATCACACCACTCAGAAATTTCAATCAAAGGTCACAACATGGGGACCAATTGGATTCTGGGTTATCCGAATCTGTTGTGCCCATTCCAATGGGTTTTTCAATTTTTGGTTTAATTGTTCCGTGTTCATTTTCTTCTAATGCAGTATGACTAATTTAATTGTTCATAACAGTCAATAAAAGCTTCGTGAAATGAGTTAGGTGAGTTGAAGAGATTCAACCGATTCAACTCCAAGGTCTTTTCTCCTGGTTGGGGGGGGGATTTTTTTCCCCCAAAATATTTGGGATATCCGAAATGTAGAAACCCATGTATCAAAAAGAGAAAAAAACACATTTTTTTACCAGTTTGACATAAACCCATGTGTGTGAGAGAGATGTGTATATATATATATATATATCCGTGCATATATATATATATATATATTTATATATGTATATATTAATGGTTGATGTATCAGTTTGATAGAAATTTATACCTCATATATATTCACAGGAAAAGTCATGGCAAAAAAGTGAAAGGACAATTAGCATTTTTTTGTTCTTTAATTCCATCCAGGTTTGAAGTTTGTTTGTTTTTTTTTTTTTTTTTTAACAAAATGAAAATATTTATGAAATATCAAATTTTAGTAAGAATAACAAATACATGCGCATAGACTGGATGGAGAGAAGCTCCGACTGTTTCTTTCGTCGATTCGGGCTGCCGAAGAATGCAAAAATTGAGTAAAAACGACAATGTACTGTAAGAAAACGACAAGAAGAATAAAAAAGGTCAAAAAAAAAATTTTGCAATTTATTTGGGACAAAAATGCCCCTGACCAAATAGTAAAAATAGTTGACTAACGGTCAAAAATCTGACCTAACGGTCAAAATTGACAGAAGGGCATGTAGTGGAACGTTTTAAATCTTAGAGGATACTTTGTTAACAAAAAAAATTTGAGGTGCTAAACCTGAATTTTGACATCTAAGGGGTGTCACCAAGATAGTTTACCCTATAATTAAAACTTTAAATAAATTATGCTAAAACATTAAAAAAATACTTTTTCATTTTTTATTTTTGTAGATATATAAATTTTATTTATATATTTAAATATATAATTAAATATTATTTATATATTTTAAATATATATTTATATTTTATTTATATATATTTGGATATTAAATGATTTGCCTCCTTAGATGAGTGACACGTGGCAACATCATAGCCACTGGTTCTCACTCACTCCATCTATAAATAGAGGGCAAATTCCCTCAAGAAATGGTCACAGATACAGAGTTACCACACTCACTCACTCAAGAAGCTGAGAAAGTTGAGAGATATTCGAAGGATACCGAACCTCTGTCGAAATCGGCCCTTCCTCTCAAAGTCCAAATCCATTCCGAGACAAAGTCCTAAAGCCCTCGGAAGAAGAAATCAAATTGTTCGATAGATCGAGATCAAGCCCAAAAGCCCTCGACATCGAATTCATTCCGAGATCCAGCCCAAAACGCCCCTCGGAAGAAATCAAAACAATTGGATCGAGACAAGCCCAAAACGCCTCTCGAATCCACGACGGATTGAATCAACGGATCCATAGAGATTGGACCCTGTAAATTTATTATAATATAATTGTTGTATTCAATTACCATATTTCTTGTAATTCCGATTTTACAGGAAATAAAGAAATTTTAATTGTCTACAAATTTGGCACGCCCAGTGGGACTATCTCTACCGTTCATCTCTTTCCGTCAATACCATCGAAATGGAGTCCAAGAATGATGTCAACAAAGCTGATTCAAACAACTTTGCTGCAGAGGTAAGTGTTGGTGTTTTGACGTCTGCGACCTATGTCGGTCTTACCACGCGAAGCAAAGGAAAGGTGATTGCTGATTTGCAGAAAAGACCAATTGGTGACGCCTCCCACAAATTCATCAATCCTTGTTTTGACGTTGCTGCAACACAAGACCAACCACGAGGCGTTGTAGGTGGAATGGTTCAAAAGACACTTGCAATGCTTTGGAGAACAAGTACAGTGCAAACAAGGTAGAATCAGAAGATAAAAATTCCTTTGTTGATTCCATAGATGCTATCCAAGAAGATCAAACGAGCGAAGCAATGATGACCTTGAAGATACCTCTGCAAATACATTTGTCATGCCTGTTATGATGGTGGACGCGTCAACGATAGAAGAACAATTGGCAAACTTGACAAAGTTGGTGGCGGACCTCACATCACAATTGGCGAAGCAAGATCGCATCATTGCGCAATTGGTGAGCAACAATGGTAAGTCTACTCCGACAATGCAAAGGTACGTTGAGACTGCACGAAACGATGTTAACTCAAAGCGAAAAGAAGAACCAAATGATTTTTGGGGCGATCAATATTGCTGAAAAACAATCTCAAGTGGTTGATGGATCCAAAACAAATGAAGAAGAACGAAGCAATTCATGTTTCTGCTGATGGACTCATTCCGACAAATGAATTAAGGAATTTCATTACAGGTATGATAACCGATAAATATGCAGAAAAATCAAAATCATCCTTTTCGTATTCAAAGCCATATTCGAGGAGGATTGCTTGGTTTGAAGATGCCCGAAGGATATCTTCCTCCAAAATTGCAACAGTTTGATGGAAGAGGCAATCCCAAGCAACATATTGCTCACTTCATCGAAACATGTAACAGCGCTGGCACAGAAGGAGATCTTCTAGTCAAACAGTTCGTTCGATCCCTCAAAGAAAGTGCATTTGACTGGTATACTAACTTACCATCTGCATCAATCGACAGTTGGAACCAACTTCAAGTTGAGTTTTTGAATCGCTTCTACAAGCACTCGACGAACTGTAAGTATGTTGGAGTTAAGTCACACCAAGCAATGGAAAGACGAGCCTGTCGTTGACTACATCAATAGATGGAGAAGTTTGAATCCGAATTGCAGAGATCAATTGTGTCAAAAATCTGCGATCGAGATGTGCATCCAAGGAATGCAATGGAACCTTCAATACATTTTGAAAGGAGTTCAACCAAAAACATTTGAAGAATTAGCTACACGCGGACGAGATATGGAGCTAAGTATTATCGACAATCAAAAGTTTGAAATTCATGTTGAACAACGACGAACATCAAAATAGGGGCAACGTTTCCTCGGAATCCGAAGATGAAGAGTCAACTTCAAATGTTGACGATGCTTGAAAAATCATCAAAGTCCTCCTTGACGTACGAGGTTAAACCGCAAGTTACTCATTGATAAGAGTATAAACTATCTACATGATGATGATGTGAAGGCTCCTTAGCACGAGTATAAACTGTTCATATGTTGATACAAAAATCCTCCTTGACGTACGAGGTTAAACCGCAAGTTACTCCTTGATAAGAGTATAAATTGTCTACATGTTCGAACAAAGCTCCTTGATACGAGCATAAACTATCTATAAAGTTGAAAAAGACTCCTTGATACGAGGATAAACTGTCTGCAAAGTTAAAGAAGACTCCTTGACATGAGTGTAAACTGTCTACAAAGTTGAAGAAGACTCCTTGATACGAGTGTAAACTGTCTACAAGTTCATATGTTGATGCAAAAATGCTCCTTGACGCACGAGTTAAAACCGCATGTTACTCCTTGATGCATGAGTTTAAACCGCAACTATGAACTACGTTCGACTTGATTCTTTTGCAGGATACGTAGGCAACTTAGATAAATTCTAAGTTCAGTCATAGCCAAAAAAAAAAATGATGATCTGAAATAAAAAAAAAAAAAGGGCTGCACAAGGGTAAAGAAAAATGGCAGTAATAAAAAAAAAAAAAAAAAAAAAAAAAAAAAAGCTGCAGCGTAGCCGCTAAAAAAAAGAGGAGAAAAAAAAAAAAAAAAATTGGGGGGAGAGAAAAAAAAAAAAAAAAACAGAGGAAAAAGGAAAAAAAAAAAAAGAAGCCGTAAAAAAAAAAAAGCGCAAGACAAAGTTGTGAAAAAAGAGAAATTTTATTGATTTCAATTCTTTTAAACAATATATGTTTACAAGATTAATAAACAATAAGGGGCATTGAAATTAATCTATCTACAAAGTCGTCCAATCGCCGAAAAGTCTATGATTTGATTAAAGTTGATGAAGATTAACGTTGAAGTAGACGATTATAATTTATTCAAAGCGACGAAGGTGCAAGATTTCTTAAATCAATGTTGACAAAGTTGATGATGAATCCTTCAAATAGACATTTGGAAAGTTGAAAATCATTCTCCAAGTTGATATCCGCAACGTTGATGATGAAGCCGCAAGGTCGTGGAGGATGATGGTAAATTGCAACGTTGGTAAACCGCAAAGTTGGTTGTGGACGACGTTGGTAAACCGCCAAAGTTGTGGACGACGTTGGTAAACGCAAGTTGTGGGCAGCGTTGGTAAATTACAAAGGCGCTGGCGGCGATGGTAAGTGCGCAAAGTTGTTGACGACAATTGTATGTGGCAAAGCTGCAAAGTTGTTGACGACAATGGTAAGATGCAAAATTGTTGACGACGATGGTAAGCGGCAAAGTTGTTGACAACGATGGTAAGCGGCAAAGTTGTTGACAACGATGGTAAGCGGCAAAGTTGTTGACAACGATGGTAAGTTGCAAAGTTGTTGACGACGTATGGTAAACCACAATGTTGAGGCAATAGACAACAATGTTGATGGCGACGATGAGCAAGAACGTTGATGGCGGCGATGAACAACAACGTTGATGGCGGCGATGAGAACGGATGTGTTGATAACAATGAACTTACCGTCAGAAGATGATGAAGGATAAATGTTGCAACCCATGTAACTTGCAACTTTGAAAACATCCCGACGACATGTAAACTGCATTCTTACTTGGAAAAAGGAACTTACATATCCAACATGAAAGGAATGCTGCCAATTCCGTCTCTGCATGTATGACCTCTGAAATATTTGAGTCGTCAAATTCTATTACAGGAAAGGAGGAATTTGCGGCAAAGGTTGAAGGAGTCGGATTGCAAGTCATTTTAGGCAATTGATGCTTCCGCGTTATCAAAGATCCGGCAAGAGGGGCTGTATACCTGTTTAATCCTTTGAACCAAAATCGGACCCATTGCTCAAGCATTATACTGGTGGGATCTCCATCTGCAAGTTTCCCTAATGCAAAAAAAGATACTTACAGCTTTGAGGAGTTCGTTTGTCAAACAGTTCTCTCGCAGATGGAACAACTTCGTCGTAAAGGAGGCCGCAAGCGGGTAAACCAGTAAGTGTGAATAAGTCCCAAATTGAAATCGGCACTCGTCAATAGATGTATGCAAAGTGTTGGTCGAGGAGGACACCACTGGTTGCAAAAGGCACGCATCACATTCTCACAACGATCATAGGTGAACAACAACGCGCGTACACAACATCATAGACCTCTGCATTCTTCAAGGCTCGTTCATGATTTACAAGAATGTACTCGATCCACTCCCAATAATTTTTTTTTTTGTGTAACTTACCTCACCAAAGTTGGATGAATGAACAGGCCATGAGGGCTTCTCCGTATTTGTAGTAGCAAAGGGAAGGGAAAACTCTCGCGATCGTGAATCTGCTTCATGAGTAGTAGATGACAACAAACTTACCATTTGAGGAGGGGATGAAGGATGAACATTACGAGTCGCGGTAGAAGACCAATTGGTGATACGGTGGTAGCTCGTGACTCCTTGGGACGTAGGTGCGAATGGACCAAATCCAGCTTCATGTACTTCTAAGTTTAAAGATTTGACACGAGACTCGTTGCGACGATCAAGAATGACGATATGTTTGTAAGATTCGTCAGCATCCTTAATATCCATAAAAAAAAAAAAAAAAAAAAAAAAGTAATATATAAAAAAAAAGAGAGAGAAACAAAAAAATATTATGGTTAAAAAAAAAAAAAAAAAAAAAGGTTTCTGTTGAGTCAGAGAAGAAAAAAAAAAAAAAAAAAAAAAAAAAAAAAAAAAGGTGTTATTTTGAAAACAGAGAGAGACAAAAAAAAAAAAAAAAAAAAAAAAAAAAAAAAAAAAAGAGAAGGAAAAAAAAAAAAAAAAAAAAAAAAAAAAAAAAAAAAAAAAAAAAAAAAAAAAAAAAAATAAAATAATAAGTTTTTTGTTGAAAAAAAAAAAATGAGAATTTTCTTAGAATTCTGGCAGAAAGGAATCTATTAAGGTGAACTTACTGTTTGACTAAGTTCCGAATAAAAAATTTCTGATGGAGGCATCCTTTTATAGACTTAAAAAGTCTAGAAAGTATCCTATTAAAACTCAAATTTGAACCTAAAAATATTTTATATATGTATATATATATACATATATATTATCTTCATATAAATATGAATTCGAATCATATTTATTTTGAGTTAAATTCAAATAAACTCAAATAATTGATTCAAATTTTATATCTATCTCCAAAATTGATATGATATATATATCTCCAAGATTTTTGGAACTTATTCCCGATACAAATTCTTCAATCTCGGGAACAAGTCCCAAAAAGGGGCAATTTGTAGATATATAAATTTTATTTATATATTTAAATATATAATTAAATATTATTTATATATTTTAAATATATATTTATATTTTATTTATATATATTTGGATATTAAATGATTTGCCTCCTTAGATGAGTGACACGTGGCAACATCATAGCCACTGGTTCTCACTCACTCCATCTATAAATAGAGGGCAAATTCCCTCAAGAAATGGTCACAGATACAGAGTTACCACACTCACTCACTCAAGAAGCTGAGAAAGTTGAGAGATATTCGAAGGATACCGAACCTCTGTCGAAATCGGCCCTTCCTCTCAAAGTCCAAATCCATTCCGAGACAAAGTCCTAAAGCCCTCGGAAGAAGAAATCAAATTGTTCGATAGATCGAGATCAAGCCCAAAAGCCCTCGACATCGAATTCATTCCGAGATCCAGCCCAAAACGCCCCTCGGAAGAAATCAAAACAATTGGATCGAGACAAGCCCAAAACGCCTCTCGAATCCACGATGGATTGAATCAACGGATCCATAGAGATTGGACCCTGTAAATTTATTATAATATAATTGTTGTATTCAATTACCATATTTCTTGTAATTCCGATTTTACAGGAAATAAAAAAATTTTAATTGTCTACAATTTTATTTCAAAAATATTTTTTTTGAAAAAGAAAACTTGACCTCTTATTAATATTTTATTCATCAATAAAAATTATTTTTAAACTTGTTTACCACTAAATGTTGCTAATAAAATTCTTTTTAATAGTATCTTCTTATTGAAAAAGTTTAATGAAGGAACAATTTTATACGCTAAAAGATCGAATACTAAAAAAATTACATTGGTCATGTGATATTTTGTCTCATATTTAAATGAGAAGTGAATATGTAATGGTATATAAGAATGAGTTTAGGTACTTATAGTTGACTCGGTGTATCCCTTTTAGTACAGTAAGAACAATACCAAGTAATTAATTATGGGTGCTTTGTCGATTTTATAGTTATGATACGAGACTTACAAGTTCGAGTCGGGTTTAGGTCGTCACAATTGGTATCATAGTGGGTATCAAGCCTCCACTAATTATTACCTTAAAAAATTAATATACCACTTATGAATAATTTGTTATACTATCCCCTTCAAGCAATGTTTTTTGATACCCACTTGGGGAGTCCGGTGTCTCTACCTTTTCGGTGAGACTAATTCGGACTCGGCATGTTGAGCGCTTACAGAGTTCAACTCTTATTCGAGGGTTAGGGCCTGACCTAGAGCTTTTTAACATGGCGCTATTTGAAACATTGACCATCCGCCCTGGGGGAAGTATTAGAAGTCCACTTACCAACTCCCCCAAGCTACCGGGTTTTTCAACCAATGTTTTACTCTTTGAATTAATATTATAAAAAAAAAAAAAAAAAAAAAAAAACACACACAAACAAACAAATTTGATTCATTTTAAAAACTATTTGAATGTTTAAATCTTAACTTTGAAATTATATGGTAAGATTTAAATCCACATGCAATAGATATGGAGAGAAAAAATGTTGGAAAATTTGATACCAAAAGTTAGAACAATTGTCATGAATTCATTCAACCATTCTTGGGATCACCTTTTATCATTAAATGATAAAGGCAGTAATAGCAAGTAATTATTTTCCTTTTTTTTAATCATTATTCAATTTTATGTTTGTTTATCCACTCACAATTCCATTCCATTTTTATTTTTATTGTTTTTAATTTACAAATATTTTTTGCCACTTGTTTTCATAGTTGGTAAAATTGCTACTATTATAACAAATTTTCACAATTTATTTGGTATTTGATAATATTTCATACTTTTTTTTAAAAAAAAATAATAAATATTTTTTTTATTATTTAAAAGATAAAAAACATAGTGTTTAACATCGCATTCTTTTATGAAAAATAATTAATAAATATTAGCAATAAAATGTAAAAACGTTGAAATGCTATCTTAATTTTATAATAAGACAAATATATATAATCTTTAAAAAAAAATAAAAGACATTTATATCATCACTCTTAAACTATGTAGATATTGAAAAATATCAATAAATGCGTTTTAATTTTTCTAAAAAACCTCATTTTTTTCCAAAAGGACAAATAAAAAAATGAAAAGTATAACATTTAGTCATTCAAACAAAAAGACATATCAAAGTAAGTAAAACTTGTTTGCTAACAAGTTAAGAAATAGACCGAGTAATCGTAAAATATTAATTATGGAAATATTTTTTTAAAAAAAAATCAACAACAAAAAAATATCATTTTTTCCACAATACGACATGGTTTTCAGAAGAAGGTGGAGGGAGTAGCTTGAAACCTCCCATTCCTATCCATATGAGGTTTACCACAAATACATTGGCATTCATAACCATAGACATTACCAAAGCAAGAAAACATTCCACTTTCTCCATCCTTATTATTCCTCCTTATATGCTGGCTCGTCGATGGAATAGTACTCGACCCGCCGTAACCGGGCCGGTCATATATCGGCGGCAGTTCCGTTCTCCACCTCTCCAATTTCGACCTAAGTCCTTCAACACTTTCATCAAGACTCCATCCATCCAAAACCGAGCTCCTTTCTTCTTCCAAAGGGTACCTCCTCTTTTGATCAGCTAAGGCAGCTGCCACCTCAGACGGAGACGGGCCCACTTCCGAATCGGACCAAATCGAGTTTGGTTTTATCGGGCCGGGCCCATATGTAAATTTCCCATTATGATGATTATGGTGATGATCGTATCCATTTTGTTTTGGAACGGGCCTTCCAATTGCCATGCTAAATGGTTTTAGCTTGATTTTCTCATTAGTATTATTCTTGGCCCGAATAACAGATGACTCGTCTTTGCTAATAATAGAATCACTAACTACTGAACTAGCTTTCCCTTCTCGTCGTGTATTAGGCTTTTGCTTGAGTTCCGCGCCGCTGATAACTGAACTAGCCTTTTTCTTGTATTTCTTTTCTTGAATTGCAGGCGCCGCCGTCAGTGGCGGAGGAATATTCGAGATGCTGAGGATTGAAGAATTTGCATCTTTTTCGAAAACAGAAGATGAACCCTTTTTATTATTACTATTATTATTAGGTCGGAATATTGGTAGTAATATTGAGCTGTCGATTGCGGAGGTTTTATCCAACGTTACACGTTCGCTACGTTCACTCCTTGTTCTACGTATTATAATTGGTTTATTGGTGGCGGGGGCTGTTCCGCCACCGCCTCCTCCTCCTCTGCCAAGTGGTGGTGGTGCTAGGTTGTTGATGAGATTTTGATGATTAATATTCTGGATTTGGTTTAGATGATTCTCGTCTTCCCCAACAAAATCACGATATCCAACAGCGGATGCACTGAGCTGCGTGTAAAGTGGCATACTTCTCATGGTACTGTCTAGTAATGTCACACCAATGTTTAATATGCCTTGTGGACGTCCTGATGGTCGACGTACCTGTTCCATGCATGCAAAAAAAAAAAAGAGGGAAAAAACAAAACACGTACGTGAAAAAATATGAAATTAATTAAGATTAATTAACAATTGATTTAGTTTAGTAGCTATTTTGAATTAGTCAATTTATTTATTTATTTAATTTTTTATCATCGAACTAAAAATATTTGAACAAATTAGTCCTTTACGTATTTGGTAATAAATCACTTATGCCATATACATACATACATCTATAACAGTAAGGAGAAAAAAATGTAATTTTTGCATGTAAACGATAAAAAATGGAAAAAAAATCCGATAAGCTCAAATATTTTTAGTTTGATGATGAAAAAATATGATTAAATTGACGAATTGAAAATAGTTCATAAATAAATAAATAGACTAACAATATATTTATTTAACATTTTTTTGTCCTCAAACTAAAAATATTTGAACAAATCAGTCATTTAGTCATTTTTAAAATAACTAATTAGTCACAAAATATGGTCGCATCTATAACCATTAAGAAAATAAAAACAAATGCAAATTTTCATGTAAAAAATGAAGGAAAATAAATAAATAATTCCAATAAATCTCAAGTTTTACTTCAAACATTTTTAGTTCGATGATGAAAAAATGCTTAAAATAAAGAAAAATTACGCGAATCGAAAATAGTTGAAACATAAATCTATTAATGAATATATTCAATATAGAGAGAGAAAGTGGGGAGGAGAGAGAGAGAGAATAATGATGTACCTGGAGAGCAACAAAGCGCATGCCAATGTGGTTACGATGGGAAGGATTAGAAGGAAGAGGAGGAATAAGATTACCAACAAGAACACGAACGGTGCCAACAAGTGGATCACGAAACCAATTCAAAGCGTATAATTCGATCTGAACAGCAGAAGTATCTTGACGCAGAAATTCTTCATCAACCCTAAATACAAATTTATCATTCCACGTGGGATTCACGTGACCATCGGAATCCACCCGGCTAGACAGTTTTCTCTTAGGGTTAACCCATGCTGTCGCATAAGTCTTCATCTTCCTCATCACTGGTTCTAAATCTTGTGCTGAAATAACATTTATTTCCAACAATTGAAATGGTTTCAAGATTGACATCTTTTGTATCTATCTATACATATATATGTATATATATATATCTTCTCAAGAAAATCAAATTATATATACATCAACACATTTTTAATTCCCTGAAATTGGTGGATTTATCTATATATATATATATATATATATATATATATATTGCCTGCGGAAGATGATATTAATAAATATACCACTCGTCGCCGTCCGGCAGTAGGACGACGAGAGAAATTAAGGTATGCATTAAGGGAAAAGAAAAAAAAAAAGAAAAGAGAAAAAAGAAAAAAAGACTGTATTTAATCAGAGAAAGAATGGAGAGGAAAAGGTAAAAAAAAATGAGGATATAAAAAAAGAATTAAATTAAAGGAGATTTTAAGACGTTGTTATAATTTAATTTCTCTGATCCAAAAGAAAAACGTGTGATCATTTTTTATATGTGTTCTGAAATTTTCGAGTATTTTTAGGACGTGGTTTTTTCTCTTTTTTTTTTTTTAAAAAAAAATTCTAAATTATATTCCACTCATAACCTCTCATGTCATAAGTGAAGATGTTACAATTGAGCTCTCATGTCATAAAAGTGAAGATGTTACAATTGAGCTCTCATGTCATAAAAATGAAGATGTTACAATTGAGCTATTAGGAGGTGCTAATTTATAGATATGTTTTCTGACAATAACTAACTTTTGTTTTTTTTTTTCTTCTTTCTAATTATTGAATAATAAACATTTTTCTTTTCTAAAATTAGAAGCTATATATATATAAAATGGTCAATTTTTTCAATTTTAATTCATATAAAAAAAATAATAAGATTAATAAATCTTAAATCTTATCATATTTTTTCATATGTCAGTTCAGTGGGTCCCACATACATTTTTCAATTGAAGTCTACAGAGGTTTTTTTTTTTAATCAAAAAAAAAGAATATTATTTATTTTATTATATTATAATTTTTTTTAAAAAAATGTTAGTCTGACAAATCAGATTTTTTTTTTATAAGTGAAATATTCATTAAAATAAAAACATTACAAAAGTGAATAACTAAAATCATTCACGAAAATACAAAATACCAACTTAAAACTAAGTGGTGCAGAGAGTAAACTCAACCTAAAAAATTTAGGTGAGTCGGAAAAAGCCTTAAATAAATTTAGGGATAAATAAAAAAGAAAAATAACAGATATTCTGTCTATATCTATGGTGTTCGTACTGTCAATTTCAAACCTCATTTGTGAAGAGAGTTCGATTCTGTCTTCTTTCTTCAACAGTAGTCTAATCCATCCCGGGTGCATCAAAAATTTCATAGAATACCTAAAAAGAAAATCAAATACGAATACGAACAAATGATCCATATCTAGTCCGGGTTTAAAAAAATTTTCTTCTAAAAAAAGAAGAAAAAATTGATATTTAATTATCAGTAAGAAACGAAACATATGAGATGAAAAAAATAGCAATAATACCAAAAAAATAAATAGAAAATACACAAAACAGAACATAAAATAAAAAATAAAACAAGAAAAACCACAAAAACAGTAAATAATACTTCCGGCCAAAGGAAAAGTTTTAGCTGAAGCTAAAATTCTCCCTTGGCCGGGGGAAAGGAGGGGACAACTGGCAAAGAAAAAGAACAAGAGAAGATGAGAGAAGAAGGGGGGAGCTTGGCTATTTTGTGTAAGCAAAAAACATACATTCAATAAATTTAAGCAAGCTAGAATAAATTTAATCATACATTCAATAAATTTAAGCAAGCTAGAATAAATTTAATCATACATTCAATATATTTAATTTTTTTTTAATAATGTGATTATAATTTTTTATTTTTTAAAAAAAAATGTATAAATATTGATTAAATTGAGAAAAAGATGAAGTTTATTAAAATTATTAAGATAATGAATGAATTGTATAAAAATTTAAATAAGGATTTACTATATATATATATATATATATATATGTGTGTGGTAGTTTTATCAAAATATATATATATATATATATATGGTAGGATGAAAAAAATAATACATGAAAAAGTGATAATTATTTGAATGTTAAAAATGATATGCATCTGTTGCTGTGGTGTAGTGGTTATCACGTTAGTCTTACACACTAAAGGTCCCCAGTTCGATCCTGGGCAGCAACAGAATATTTTTAATTTTTTTCTCCAAATTTTAATATTATTTTCCTTGATTAATAATAATAAATTCCTATATTTGAAATGATAATATTTTGACATTTTAATGATACCACAAAACATGCACTTTTTTTTTTTGCAATATTTGACATGCGTTAAACTCGGTCTCTCATTTGACAGGTCATATAAGGCGGCATCTAAATAAACTAAGCTAAACCAATTAGGCTCTAACATTTTCACATTACCTTTTTCTCCGTGGAAAATTTCTATACAAAAATTTATAAAGAATATCTTTTTTGGTAATTTATTTGTATCCGATAACTACTTTGAGCCCAACTAAATCAGATTCGAGCCGCTTTAAATCTCTATTGAGGGGAAGCTCTCATTATATTTATCTCTCCATATGCAATGTTCGAATTCAAGACATTATGAATGAGGAATCAAACTTATTCTACTTTGACCAACCCGAGTTGGTTTTTATAAAGAATCTCTACAGCAGGCTGCATGAAACCCGTGAAGTCGGTTGCTCCTTCAAGAAATTCACGTGTATGCACCTATTTTTCTTCCAAAATTAAACTCAGATGGGTGAATTTCAGAAAATTTTGTCTTTTTTTTTTTTTTTTTTTCTTTAAAATTCTATTAATTAACCCATATATTCTAATTTCATTTTATTTTCTTCAATATTTTCCATTCCCAAGTATTTTTATTATGAGTTAGTTTAGTTGAGGAAATAAAAATTTGATAATGAATTCATAAAAAATTTGATTTGATGAAAATGACCCTTTTATACAATAATAATAATGAAAAATTTTCAATAATTAAAAAATTAAAATAATAAATTTTGGAAAAATCTTTCATCTTCTGTCAAGAGAGATAATTTGGCCTTCTTAAGATTAAGAATATGTGGCTTTCTTTGAAAATCTCAAAGTCAGCTATCAGTTATGGAATCCCATAAAAGATGTAATTTTAAAATGTTCATAGATTTATGGATCTCCATATTTTCTTATTCAAAGCTTTCACAATCCCAAGCCACCATAGATAATATTAGATCAAATTAATCAGTTTCTCAGTCCCAAATAAGATTCTAAAAACACCTTCTTTAAATCTTTCTACATGATTAATGTTCCATGGTTCATTTGAGATCACTTATTTTGCAATTCCTTACTATCTATCCACCTTATCCTTATCCTTATCCTTACTGTATTTAGAAAAAAAATGTTCTTTATAGCGCTTAATTTGATGGTGGTTTGAAAAGGGTTAGTCTCGAATTTTATTGATTCTTGATCAAATTGTGCAGATCAGAAGTGAAGTAGGGATTTCTGTATAAGCCTTGTCAATGTTGCGTACAGAGCCATCGTTTTCTATATACAATTTGAAGGATGAGGTTGTGGAAAATGATGGGAATGGGGAGAAGTTGGAGAGGACAGTTACGATTGGGGAAAGTATAGAAAGTGTTGGTAGTGGTGAATTCAGCTTTGGGAAGAATGATAATGGTATGGCCCTAATTGAGGAAAATGGAAATGAAGCAGAGGAACAAGAAGAAGGAAAAAGGGCATCTATGAATGAGTTTAAGAGTTCTGAGATTGAGGATGATGCTGTTAATCAAATCCAAGAATCCGAGCTTGGGATTAATGGTGGTGTTGATTCTGGACAATCAGGATGTCATGGGGATAGAGATCATCTTGAGGAGTATTACAAGGGAATGATCAGAGAAGATCCTTCTAACCCTTTTTCCTTGAGAAACTATGCCCAAATCCTGCAGGTATTGCCTACATCCTGTTTGTAATATTTCTTCAATAAGCGCTTTTTTTTTTTTTTTTTTCTTTATGGAGGTTCAGACATGATGCTTATGCTTTTATAGTTGATCTGCCCATTATTTCCTAGGACCTATCAAATCTATATTCTTGAGTTCTCAAACTCTTCTTGAATCATAAATGCAATCTGAATTACATTCACTGGTAATACTGAGAATCAGGAGAGGTTAGGATTGTTGTTTGGCCTTGAAAGCTACTCAAAATTAAAAAATGCTAGATTTGATATCCTGCTAATCATTTCGGAAGGTTATAGTATTCAATGGAGTAATTGAAACTAAAATCCCATGGCTTCTGGAACTGTACTACTAGATAAGAAAAGGAATGTTGAGATGAGATATGGTAGTTTATCTGCTCTCGAGCTCAAAACGATTTTTCAACAGGTGAAGGGAGATCTTTCTGGAGCTCAAGATTATTACTTTAGAGCAACACTAGCAGATCCAAGTGATGGTGAAATGCTAGTCCAGTATGCTCAATTTCTCTGGGAGTTTTTTCATGATAAAGATGGAGCCATGAATTACTTCAAAAAGGCAGCTGCAGCTTCTCCTGAGGATAGGTATGCTGCTGCTAAGTTTCTTTTTGGAGTGTGAATATTCATTCAAAACTTAAGGATTGTTACATTCAAGACAAACTGAATTTTCTGGATAATGATTGCTACAGAAATGTTCTCGGGGCATATGCTAGTTTCCTCTGGGATATGGACGAAGATGATGAAGATGAAGACGAAGACAAAAGTAGCTCTGACCATGAACAGTTAAAGGTTTTCCTACTTTAAATTTGGCCTTGGATTGATAGACATTCTGGATTCTGTATATACTGAGTTAAATAATTATGTTTCAGGTTGAAGATGGTGGTCAAGAAGACATCCAAAACATAGATTTATTGGAAGAAAATAGACCAGCTAGCCCACCCTTACATCTTGCAACCGGGCTTGGGATTGACACAGGTGGTTTTGGTGATAGTATTGAAAGCTTCAAGTACATGACAGCAGATTCTGATAATGCTGCAAAAACAGAAGAGTATTATAGGATTATGGTGGAAGAGCATCCTTTGGACCCTTTGTCTCTGAGGAATTTGGCAAGGTTTCTCTCTGAGGTAAATTTCAAGATTCCCTTCCTTCCCCCCCACCCTCCTTAATTCACAGACAATGAACTATTTTGGATATGACAGATCAAGGGAGATCTTCAATCAGCTGAAGAATATTACTCTAGGGCTGTACTTGCTGATCCTAATGATGCAGAAACTCTCTGCCAGTATGCTACATTGATCTGGCAACTCCATAACGATAGACAGCAGGCATCATCCTACTTTGAGCAAGCTGTTCAAGCTGCATCTCAAGATAGGTAAGAATTCTTGAAAATCATTGAATATGCAACCAATTGCTCTATGGGCTTAAGAGTTTTTTTTCTGCCATTTCTCTTTTCTTCTCAGTTATATCCTCGGAGCATATGCTAGATTCCAATGGGAATCAGAGGATGGTGAAGATGACAATAACTTGTGGGAAGCTTCAGTTCATCAAGGAGCAGCTGCTGCTGCTACAGAAAATGCTTGTTGAACCTTAAATTATTCAGAATATTTTCTTACATAGTGGGGAAGGACTCTTGTTAATTCTCTATGCTTGTCATGCAAAAGAACTGATCCTTGACACAGAAACATTCCAACTATTGGTATGTATATGTAGTTTTTTTTATTTCATTGCGAGCTGGGAGTAAAAAGTTAGCAGAAAATAAGGAACTTGGATGGTACAAGGATGATCTGTAATTGCTCTGCTGAAAAATTAATCAAACAATAATTTAACTTTAGCGGGTTTAAAACTAAAAAGAGATGAAAAAT
Source organism: Cynanchum wilfordii (assembly GCA_025388415.1). Lineage (NCBI taxonomy): Eukaryota > Viridiplantae > Streptophyta > Magnoliopsida > Gentianales > Apocynaceae > Cynanchum > Cynanchum wilfordii. The sequence continues at coordinate 228,056 of JAHSUH010000264.1, read as the reverse complement.
TCTTGGTTTAGTTTTGTTTTCTTTCTTCATTTAAAGGTAGTAGTTACTATAAATGCATTGATCCTTTTTGAGGAAAATATGGAAGGATGATGCAAATTCCACAGATTATGACTGTTTTTGGGTTTCTGCTGGAAAATCTTATGGGAAGTTCTGGGAAAGAGAAAGGGTGGAATTGTGGCATTCATGTAAGCCATGGTGAGAAATATAAGAAGAAATATAGATAAGGGTTTGAGGAAAAACATGTTCGAAAGCTGCATAAAACATTCCATTAGTGAGTGTTATGTATCAATAACAAAAATTCAACTGATAGATTACTCCCCCAAAAAGGTATTGCAATATATATTTCTTCTTCAGCAAACCTAATTTAAGCACTTGTAAAAGATAATAATGCTAAAATTTGTAACTATATGAAAAAGGTGAAGTTATCAATCACTTCAAATAAGACTCAAAATTTTCCACCATGTGTAAGAGAGCGTCTGCCTTTCATTCTGATGAATTGTGACCATTTCTTGAACCTTGTTGACTGTTTGAAAACACTCTTTCTGGACGAGGACCCTGCCTGTAAAATCCATTACCTCTTGACCTGTTGTACTCCCGATCATTTGTATCTAGGCCATTTCCCCTGCCAAAATTCCGACCACCAAACCGTCCCCTTACTCCTTCCATTGGGTAGCTAATCCGGCCTCTACCCCTTCCTCCTGGTAAGAAAAAGTTTTAACCATCCGGAATTGTAAGTGGGAGTAAAAAAGTACATTTATTAACGGGTCAACTTGGTTAAATTGTTCTCAGCATGTAATATGGTAAATATTTGATGGCCATCATTTATTTTCTAAGCCAAAACAGGATACAGTTACGTACTTCCGCGAATTGGAATGCCTCTGTTTGGTCTCCTCCCTTCAATGTAGAGTTGGTGCCCAGAAACCTGCACCGTGGAAGCCTACAAAGAAAAAAATGGAAAGAATGTTTTTTCACATGTCAATGAAAGTAATTATGCCCGGACATGGACACATAATTGGATATTTGACCATCAAAATTGTTAAATGGTGTATACACAAACACAAAACCCACTTCAATTCATCCCTTTCTTTCCAGGGAGATGGAAAGAGACCAAGAATAGAACCAAATAAACGCATGGATGCAGTTTGGTAAATCTCTTCAGATTATTTAGGCATTAATCAGGGAGATAAAAGTAAGTTGGTTTATCACTTTGAATGTTTTGTGGGAAAACAGAAATTCAGGCAAGACATAGATGTTTTGTATTGCAGAAAGGTTCAAGATCCCTGGTGAAATTCAGAGTAAAAATGTCACACCAAGTGAAAACTAGTTCAAACTCTTTGATCAGTAACCAGACCTTAATTGCATTCTGGACACCGGCAACATCTTCGAATTCGACAAATGCATAGCAGATATCGATATCCTGGTAAGAAATTCCAAATAAGTTCCAATTGTCAGATATGTTCATGGAGGCAAAAATACAAAACGTTCAGATAGATGGAGAACAAACCTTCCGTGTTCTAATAGCCACACCATCGGGCTTAATTCTGCCAAACTTTTTGAATTCCTCTTCAATTTCAGAAGCAGCCATGGTAGTTGGCACATTTTTTACATAAACAGACTTCACTTCAACTGCAGAAAATAAAAAATAAACATAACGTTGTTAATAGGTCCGAGTTTCATCCCTGAGGAACAGAAGATAAAACAAAGAAATAATTGTAACCTTCATCTTCTAAAGCTGAAGTTTCTTCCACAGCTTCCATTCCAGGCCTTTCAATAGCGTGTGATGATGCAATAGATGATTGACTAGGAGGTTCTGATATGTGTTGCCACTCTGAAGATGGGGACGTAGCCTTGTTAAGTGTCTGGGGGGGAGGTACTCCTTGGGCTGCTTGGGCAGTCTGTCCTTTAGCAAGCTATTAATCCAAGCAGAATAAACCAAATAAGAAAATGTACAAGATCATCAGATGCAATTTCCACTATAAAAGACTGAAATACAAGATTTGAATGTCTTGCTTACAATAGATGCGTAAGTGTGCTTCTGGGGCTCCCCAACAGTATCTTCAACAACAGACAAATGATCATGCTGCAGAGGCTTCATTGAACTGTGGAGTGAACCATTTGATTGCACTGCATAATTCTCTTCAAGAATATTTTCTGCTTCAGAAACTTTCTGCAGCCGTTCCTCTGGAAAGCTATAGCTATCAATGGGGCCATTTTCCTCGTGTTTTGGTGCAGCAGCAAAGTCTCTTGCTTGTATATCATTTCCCACTACATAATTAGAAACTGAAGGAAAAATCATAAATCCAAAGTTTAAAGAACATCCTCCACATCATCATGTGAAAGATACATAAATTTCTTTCTTTACTTGCTTAACATGAATTGCAATTATAAAAAATGTGAAGTCCTATTTTATATTAACCAGAAAATAACAGGAGAAGACTCTAACAAGATTGCATACCTTGCTCTCGAGTTGCTATTGAAGCATTTAGCTTGTGGTCAAGATTATTATGTGTTAAATAGGTAACAGGATGCTGGATAATTTGTTCGTCATCAACAAAGTGAAATATATCATTGAGAATGAAGTAACCTTTCTCCTGGGGTGCAAGAAAAAATGTCTGCACAAATTTCCTCTTTCCATTGTAATTCTTTATATGTACAGAACCGGAAACCATAACCAAAACACCACCATTCCAAGATTCTAAAGAATGTGCTGTCTTAATCTCTATCCCAGAATAGTTGAGTGACATAATAAGAGCATGGATATGCTGCCAAAAAAAAAAAAATGATAAGAAACTTTATAATTTGTATCAGAGCTAACATTCACTAATTGTAAAAAAGAAAAGAAAATTATAATAATAACGCAAATAATAAATTAAATGAATAAGTTAAAACTAGTAGACAAGATGGAAAGGCCCCAGTTAATTTTCTAGAGACATAACACAATCAAACAGAAGAAGTGAAAAATCATGTTGAAGAGAGTAAGAGAATGCAAAGTGCACTTGTTTTCCAATAAGCTTGATTATAGCAATTCCCTGACAATATAACGATGAAGAGAGAAAACAAAACAGTATACTCAAGATTTAAGAGATCAAATGCAAGAACAGAGCAAACAACTTCATCAAATAATTGATATTTCCATTGGCCATTCTTTTAAGAAAATTATAGCAAATTAAAACTAACTCCGGTAGATCACGGTGTACCAGCATTGAAGTTGCAGTATCTCTAGAGTTGCCATCAATCCGAAGCATGGTGCTGGTATCACCATAGAATTGGAAAACAAGATCGGGCTTCTGCTGTAGCACTTGGTAGTACTGGCTTACAAAATAAGTCCCAACCTAAAGTATCAAATCAAAATCATCTTTAGACGCTTGAACCCAAAATGGAGAGATAATAGGGGGAAAAAAAAAAAAAAAAAAAACTAACACCAAGAAGATGGGCAAAATAACACAAGATAAGAAAGATTTACATTTTTATCTAAAGAAATTACAGTAGAAACAAGTAATATAAGTGCAGAGGCAACGGAAACTTGAACTCTATTTCACATATAGCACCAAGTATTCAGAATCAATCGAGAAGCTATAGATATATATGTATATACACACATATACAACTATACATACAAGTACAAGATGTAAACACATTCATGTTAAAAGAAATGGGTGACAGATATACCAAATATATAGGAAACTGCACTAAACTAAGTAGTGTGACAGTGTGTGGATATCCATAAATCTATCTCAACCAATACATAAAGATAAAATCAAGATAAAATACACACCATAATCTACAGTAAAATCACAAAACTAGTTCGAACAGGGCAGAGGGGAAAAAAGAAAAAAAAAAAAAACCTGTGCAGCAGTGAGAGGCAGGTGAAAGGGGTTGGCCATTGGATTGAAAAAGTTGAGAAAAAATAATTCCCAATCAAATTAACGAACAACAAAAGAAAACAAAAAACCCAGATCTACAAACGCTTGTATACCGAGATCTGAAATATCTCAATCCCAAAACCCTAACAAACTCTCCAACATTCACATTCCTGAGTAAATCCCACCATTATCTAGCTAGAAAGAGAACGCCACTTTTTTTTAAAAAAAAAAGGGAAGTAGAAGAAGAACAACCCAACAACAACAACAACCCAAACTATACAACTCCTCCCTCCCTTCTCCCTTCAACTGCGAGTTTCTTCTTTGAGAGCGGATATGGAGTATATATTCCGTCTATATTGTTTCAGTAAAATTTCTTCCACTCAGAGAATTCTCTCGCTCATCAAGAGAGAGAGAGAGACCAGTGGTTTTGAGCTGCTGCTACTACTTCTGCTTCTGCTTCTTCAGCTTTTTTTGCGGTTTTGGGCTTCTTTTTGTTTTTGTTGGTTTCGGCGCAAACTTACTAAGACGCCGCGGAGACGCCTTTGATGGGTTTTAGTTTTAGTTTTAGTGTGTGCGTCTACATTTGGATACACTTCTTTTATACACACGCAAACGTAGCTATTTTTCCACCACTTCCTTTAATCTATACTACAAATAATGCATATATAGTACAACATTTTCATTCATATATATATATATATAAATTTATGTTTATTGTAAATTTTTAGTAGAATAAAAACTAGATCATTTTAAAATTTTCAAATAATGACACTTGGTATTATTTCACTAATTTTTTTTTTTAGCAAAGAGTATTTACTATCGACAATAATAACTAATTTCTTTAGTTGTAGGGGCTTTCCCATTAGAGGTAAATAACTGGTCACAAAATATGTTCTATTCTTATAGGTAGAATTCGAATTTTCTAATCTTATAATTAAGGAATGAAATGAACAATCACCACGTCACTAAGGTACCTCACCCGACAACAATAACTAATCTCTTTAACTATGGAGGCTCTCTCATTGGAGGTAAATAAACTGGCCACGAGATATGTTTCATTCATAGGTAGAATTCAAAAATTCAACCTTATAGTTAAAGAATGAAGTGAACATTCACCACGACACTAAGATATCTTATCGACAATAATAACTAATCTCTTTTACTATGGGCTCTCTTATTAAAGATATGCTATGAGAGGTGCTTCATTCTCATTAGCAGAATTCAAACTCTCACTCTTATAATTAATGAACGAGGTAAATAAGATTAATTAATGTTGCCTTATTTAGTAAGTGAATTGGTTGATTAATAAACTTACATGGATGAATCTAATATGAAGTAATATATTTACAAATAGTGTGCACAACTTGCTCTTAATGCCCAAAAAAACCAATATAATTAAATTACATGAGTTTTTAATCATGCATAAAATTTATAATACACTTTTCAATAAGTCAAGTTTTGAAAACATTGAATGACAAGAATCTCATCATTTTTTTTTTTTTTGAATTTTTTTCGTGTTCTTTAGCTATATTAGACCTCAATTAAACCAGAGTCGATCCACATAAAAAAACTCTTTCTACACTTATCTTTTCATAATAAGATTTAAAATTGAAACTTTAATAATAAGATTTAAAATTGAAACTTTACATATAGAAATCGGACTCCTACGAGAATCTCTTCACGGAGATAATATACACCACTTTCAATTGTAAGTGTTTGATGGGTTTGGTGGATACCAGCTGAGATTTTAAGTTTTGAGAAGTCCACTTGAGGGTATTTACATATATATATATATATATTCTGATGGAGGATAATCTTGCCAAGAATTTTACTCTCAGATTCTTCTCCTAGTCCCAAGCAGCTTCCAAGAAAACATAAAGTCTGATTCTTTTCTCCTCCATGGTCCTCCTATAAAGCATCTATGGAGATATTGAAATGTCTGTTTACCACTTTAATTCCCATACGATTTCAAATTCAAAATTTAAACCATACTTAAAAGTTCAAAGAAAGGAAAAGAAAATGATAGTCAATATAGGCTACAATCTTTATTCTATGGGACAAATTAGGATTATAACTTACGACTAGGATGTTTAGGATAACAACTATTAGTCCTAGTTAATATGTGTTGGGGTTCGTGTGTCAACCCAAGTCCCACATTAGAATATTAGATAAGAGTTATCTAATATATAAGGATTTTCATCCACTCCATTAGTATAGGCCTTTTAAGAAAGTCTCAAGAACAAAACCGTGAAGGCTTAGACCTAAAACAGATAATAACATACTAATATGGAGTTAGATAAGGAGACAATCTAACAATATGTAATAAATTCTAGTCAGAAAAGATATTTTTTGGACACCTTTTCTGAGCATTTGAACAAACATGTTGTTAATAGTTCATTCCGATTTAAACAAATGACTATTTAGATACATTTCTTGATTCCTTCAAGAAATGAATATGATGAATTTCCAATTCTTTTCAAGCAAAAAAATTGAAACTGAACCTAGTTTTCCACTCTTTCGCACAAATCAAAGGCACATCAAGATTCATATTCAAAACAATGGCCCAAAGAATATTAGTCAATAACTGCTGTCAGCATAACCAAAATGTACAGCTAAGAACTTCTGCTGAAATCATTTTCCCAGAAAATATGTGGGGATGGAAAATGTAGCAGAAACACTACTTGGTAAGACAAATGAATATGAAGCAGCAAAGTTGTAAAGTAAAGGATCTGCATATTCTACCATTTCTTGAAATACGACGAATTTTTCAGCTCTTCAAACTCATAACTTTTTCCTGTAATCTCTTCATTTCTTTCCTTGTGCTACACTCACTCGCATTGGCCTACCTTCCAACTCCTGAAAAATTAGTAGCAGTAAGAAAACTCAAGATAGAAAAATGCAAATTTAGCAGGTGGACAAGGAATGGCATTATCAATGATCAAAACTAAGGGTAAAAGGTACTTACAACTCCATTGAGGGACTCAATGGCAGTGTCCATTTCAGCTTTAGTCTGGTAGCATACGAAGCCATAGCCTCTCGACCTTCCTGTATCACCATCATACAGAACCCTGGCTCCAACCACATTTCCGTATTCTTGAAATGCTTGTGTCAAATGTTCAGAAGTAACAGACCAAGCTAGATTACCAACAAAAAGTTTGTACTCAGTTTCTGGATATAGAGGTACCCTTGGTTTAGGCTTGTCTGAAAAATTTATCCTTAATGTCCTGCCACCATATTGCTGAAACATCGAAAGTGTTTTTATTAGTTTAAAGGATTCAAAAGTTGAACTGTGTTGCAAATGAAAAGTATGCAGCATTTTGGAAACACGCAGAAGCAGATCGAGAGAACTAACTCTTCCATCAAGATTTTCGATGACTGCATTGCAATCATGAACTGTGCTCATTGTCACAAATGCAAATCCTCTACTTCTTCCTGTTTCCCTGTCATAAAGAACCTAAAAGAAAAAGAATTTCAGTAACTTCAATGATGGAAGAATGATCTTGCATAATCTCCCAATCCATTTCTAGTATTTCTCTAGTTTAACAGTTGAGAATTTCCTTATTTATTTATTCACATTTGCCTAAATAACATTCAAACTAGAGTAAGAAAACAGAAACTTTGAACCCCACTTCAGTGATTAGAAATATATATATGTATGTATATGATATTCTTTCCATCTCCAATCAACCATTGAAAAATCTATATGACATGAACAAACATGCAAGAAATGGAAACAGAGATTCAAGCTTAACTACTAGGAAGTTAACTTAATTCAAGCTTCTAACTTAACATTTTGAAACAGAGATTTCAATCAGGCCAGTGAATATATATATATAATTACATAAGTAGATAAATTTAAAGAACTCTAGCATGAGTGCATGACTAATTACATAAGATTTTCATCATCCAAATAAAGCAATTTGTCTGTCTGTGTATATATATATATATATATATATATAGATCCTGAAATCTGCAATAAAAAATTCATTGTACCTCAACAAGCTCAGGACTTCCAAAGTCTTGAATAATTCCAGCAAGCTGTGAACTATCAACATTATAAGGCAAGTTCCCAAAGTACAATTTTGTATTTACAGAAGAACTCTCTGAACCCTCCTCCTCAACTACATCACTTGACAATTCCTCTTCTCCCTTAACCTCCTCCACCACTTCTTTCTCCTCCTCCTCTTCTGCCGCCTCCTCTGCCGCCGGAGCCATCAAAGCAGCTTCTTCTTGAGCCACCGCGGCAGTTATCTTCGAAACCCTCTTCCATTTACCGTACACGGGCACGATGGAGGTTGATTCAATGCCAATAGAGTGAGATAAGGATGCAACTTGCAACATTCGAGTAGAAGATGCAATTTTGAGGAGAGGATCAGAAGAAGAAGAAGGCCAATAATTCTTGGAACGTGTACAGTAAATACGTTGTATGGATGAGGAGAAAGAAGAAGCTACGGCTGCTGCTGCTGTTGCAGCCATGTTTCTCTGATTCAATTTTTCCTATGAACTCTGTTTCTTTGTTGGTTGGGGAAGTTTGTTTTAACAAGAAAATGTTCAGTTTTTTTTATTCCTCTTCTCCTGGAGAATTATACAGTATGCTGCTGCTGATGAGATGGGAAGATGATGTCCAATGAAAATGGAAGATATTAAATGGGGATAAGATATCATCTTCTCATTTTTTTTTTTTTTTTTTTTTTTCTTTAGTGGAAATAATGCTTTAAAAATGGCAGCTTTTTGAAATGTGAGTATTTCAGCCACATCCATGTTTTACCGTCACTTGTTTTTTTCACTTTTATTTTTTATTTTTTACAATCATTATTTTTTAAGATTTTAGTGTCAAAGTTGGTGGGTTGTCCAATAAAATACAAAAAAGGGTTATGACTACCCGACATTAATCTGGTAATGGACTATGTTTCACAATTGTTGTCAAGTTCGCAGTTTCGTCCAACATCTTCCATGGAAATCCATTTTTACAGCCCGATGTTTGACGATGATGACGGACTTGAGATCACTGAACTCGAATCTGTCGGCCTTCATGAAAAATGGCCTTGTTGTAGAAGCCCAGAACCTGTTTGATAGGATGCCTCAAAGGAGTACTGTTACATGGAATGCCATGATTAGAGGCTATTTTCAAAATGGGTTTTCTGAAGAAGCAAGATATATGTATGATAAAATGCCTGTTCGCGATATCTTCTCGTATAATACTATGATTTCGGGGCTAATGCAATGTGGGGATGTGAAGGGTGCTGAGGAGGTTTTTGAATTCATGGAGGAGGAAAGAGATGTTGTGTCGTGGAATTCTATGATTTCTGGGTATTTTGACAATGGTATGGTGGATAAAGCAGTTCAAATGTTTGATGAAATGCCTGTTAAAGATGTGGTTTCTTGGAATTTGATGTTATCTGGGTTGGTGAAGATGAATGAGTTGAAATTAGCAGAGAATTTGTTTGGAAAAATGCCTGCTCGAGATGTTGCATCTTGGACAATCATGGTAAAGGGGTTTTTGAGTGCTGGAAGGATTATTGATGCAAGGCAATGTTTTGATCATATGCCAGAGAAAGATGTTCAAGCTTGGAACGCCATGATTGTTGGTTACATAGAGAAGGGATTTGTTGAAATTGCAGAAGGTTTGTTTCATAAGATGCCTGAGAAGGGTGAAAGTTCTTGGAATGAAATAATCAATGGGTTTTTAACTGTTGGACGTATTACTGATGGAATGAGATATTTTAGTCAGATGCCTCAGAAAAGTGAAAGATTATGGAAATTAATCTTGTTGGGTGTAATAAGAAATGGATTGGTGAGAGAGGCACATGCATTTCAAGAAAAGTACCCATTCGGCGATGTTGTGTCAAGAACAAATTTGATCATCGGATACTTTGAGAGAGGTGAGGTCAAGAATGCAAGAAAGGTTTTTGAACTAATGCCTGATCGGGACACAACCATGTGGAATGCTACCATATTTGGACTCGGAGAAAATGATCAGTTTGAAGATGGAGTGAAGCTATTTATTAGAATGAAAGAAGAAGAAGATCTGATCCAAGATGAAGCTACATTTACAAGCATTCTTGCACTATGTTCCAACATGTCTTCCTTAAATCTAGGTCAGCAAATTCATGCCTTAGTAATAAAAGAAGGAATGGATTCTTTCGTTTCAGTTTCTAATGCGATTATTCACATGTATTTTAGATGTGGAAGCCTGAACTATGCACTTATGGAATTCTCTTCCATGCTGTTCCATGACATCATCTCCTGGAATTCCATAATCTGTGGATTAGCTCATCATGGCTATGGCGAAAAAGCTTTAGAGATATTTGAAACTATGAGATTAAAAGGCGTGAACCCGAATGAGATAACATTTGTTGGTGTATTATCAGCTTGCAGCCATGCAGGAATGGTAAAAGAAGGTAAACAATATTTTGAGGCCATGAAAACAGAGTATTCTCTGCAACCCATGAGTGAGCATTATACTTGTATTGTGGATTTATTAGGTCGATTTGGATTGATTGATGAAGCAATGAACATCTTGGAACAAATGAAACTTCATAGAATAGACATTTCTGCAAGTGTTTGGGGAGCATTGCTTGGAGCATGTAGAATGCATAAGAACTTCAAGATTGGTGAGGTTGCTGGGGAGAGGATTTTGGAGTTAGAGCCTTCTAACTCCGGCGTTTACATGATTCTTGTTGAAATGTTTCTTGCTTCTGGGAGAAGAAATGATGCTGAAAGGATGTGGATTCGAATGAAAGATTTCGGAGTTAAGAAGCAACCTGGATGTAGTTGGATTGAGTTGAGTAATAATAGTTACATATTTCTTGCTGGAGATCGTACACATCCACAGTTCTCCATGATCTTAAGCATTCTAAAGCTGGTGTACAGGGAGATGGACACAGGAAGTTCTGCTCACAGGTTCTCAACACCTATAGATACAGAAGTTGCATATGAAATGCTTACATAATCTTCCCTTTCACACATGGTATGTGCAATTTTTCTCATATGGTATCTTATTCATATTTATATTGCATTATTTTTATTTCGAATTTATATAATATCTAAAAAGAAGGAAGAAAAAAGACTGACAACTTATTATTGAGTAAAGAAAAAACACGAATATAGAGTGTCTATCTCTATATTTTATTAAGGACAACACACACGACACACGACACACCACACTAATACATATATATAGAGCATTACTCGACTCGATTATGCATAAACAGTTGGATTTTTGAGAAGATACTCTTCAACCAACTTGGAGAGGACTGAAGTGTTTTCCTTGTCTGCTTTAATGTGTTCATCCTTGACCTTAGAGTCACCCTTGGTATGGTACTCAGTTTGGGTCTTGATAACACATCCACCATTTCCCGATGGCTCAAATTTCATCAAGTAAGAAATGAACTCAATATTCTTATCCATTCCCAAAATATCTCCTTCTAGCAAAGTGTATTTGCATGAAAAATTCTCAGTGTTCATAGAATCGATACTGTACTTCAGATACTTAAGGCTAGAACCTGTTTTTGATCATGTAAAATATTAAACTATATAAATTCAAAAACAGTTTACTAAAAAACACAATCTTGTTTGACAGAACGATCCAATATATATATATATATATGTGTATGTATGTATATATTTTTACCTTCGGTGAAGACAGTCTTCTGGATGTTTCCATCAACCTCAACAGCCTTGACAAGTTGGGGAAGGATCTTTGGTAGGCATTCGTGTGCTTCAGAAATCAAAGCCTTGAACATCCTACCTGCAGAAACAGGTGATTCTTTCTCATCATTGAATGTTATCACTCCCATTTTTCTTTTCTTTTTTTTTTATCTCTGAAGAAAAAAAGACAGGCGAGTTTTCTTTGGTAAGTGTTAGATTACACTTAGAACTGTGGAAGTAACAAAGGTAAATATTATGGTATTTATAGATAGAGATGGAAAGTTCTTTTGGCTTAGTTTTTCCAGTCCAAAGAATGGTAAAATTCAAAGCATCCACAATTGTGGACTTCTTATTTCTTTGCTTCTGGATTCACAGTAAAAAAAAAAAAAAAAAAAAAAAAGGAAGTTTCTCGTAAGTTTAGGTAAGAAAGAATTTGTTCAATTCCTTTTTCTTTTTCTTTCTCTCTTTTTGAAATATTGGTGAATTTAGTCATAAATAAATTTATATTTGACAAGTTTAATCCTAAAAAGTCCCAAATAAAAAGGGGTTGTGACACTCATTTATAAAATTATGGAAAAATATTGAATTTAGTTTTCTAACATTTTTCCGCATGGTTAAATCTTTCAACTTAAATTTTGACTATTTAAGTACTTAAAACATTTAAAGAATTGTGAAACATTTTCTTTTAGTTGAAAATACAATTTTGAGTATTTTTAACGTTATCTTCTAATTTCATTCAAGTTTGTGAGGGTAAAATAGGAATTAACTTATTGGTATCTTGGACAATAATTTTTGAGAATATTTTAACATATTTCACACCATATAACTCGAACTCATTACGTTTTTACATGAAAATGGATCGATTATTAGGAGAGCCTATCAAATTGAAAGCATCAACAAGTGTCATCAACTTCTGTTAGACCTTTATGAACGCCACTTAAGAGTTAGAATTAGACCTTTTTCTGAGTATAAATTGAACTCTATCGTATGTAACTTGAGTTTGAATTCGAATCAATCGGAATCATGATGGTTTAAACCAAATGGTCTAACCAAAGAAATAAAATAATAAAAAACTTCTGTTGGACCAGATGTTCTACTACTCATGACATCAAACATGCTGAAAATTCTTACTTTGAATTTTTCCTTCTCTTAGCCCTTTTTCCACCGGCCAAATTATTTATTTGATTTTTATATACATTTAGATACATGAGACTAACGAGGAGGTTGGTTCTAGTGGTAAGCGACTTGATTCCGCTTAAGTAGGTTTCGGGTTCGAGACCCTATGAATGTAGAAAATTCCCGTTGGGAGACTCACCCACCATAGCCGGGTGTGCGACGCGGGTCGGATCTGGATGTAGTCGGGGCAAAGCTTCGGTGAATCGAGTGGGCAACAAAAAAAAGAAAATAAATGAGATTTGTGACAACTTATTCTGAAGATGTAGTTCAATTTTAGATTAGTTGAAACCCAAAGTAACTATCCAAGATTGAAAGATTAAATAAAAAATATAGATTTGGAGTAACGGTTATAATAGTGTCAAGTTTTCATGAGGTATTTACAACTCAAATTCAATCCGAACCGGATTCTTTTAATATTTTAATAATTTTATACTTATAGTCAGTATGTAACTCAAATTCATTTATATTTAAATGTTTTAATCCACTTTGATTCAAACTCAACAAATCTCCAGTCCTAAAATATTAATGTCGTGTCATTTTTATGTCAAATTTTATTGTTGGTCCAACATAGTCATTCCAATAAGATATAAAAACCAAAGGAATTTCTTTGTTCATGAATAATTCATTTTATCATTTAAATAAATATTACACATATGCCAATTACCAAAAAAAAAAAAAAAAAAAAATATTACACATGCAAGAAGAAAAGTAGTAACCCAATTTCAAATCCCACTCATGAATACAAGTGTTTAAAATTTGAGGTCGGAGCTTCTTCCCGCAAGAATCAACCTGGTTCGAACGGAGATTAGTCTAGATGTGAATTTGGCTTAAAGATGTCCTCTAATAGTTTGAGACTCATCTAGGACATTTCCTGCCTAAGCAAAAAAAAAAAAAAAAGTAGTTACCCAATTGGAGTAGCTCTCGATACTTAGGTATTCACTTGGTTCCTGAGTTTGACTCACACTAACGATAGCTTTGTGCTATATTTTCAACCAAGTATTCTAATTTTAAGAGTCTTCTCTCATAAATTCTTCTCAAATTAGTCGATGATGATATCACATTAAAAAAAAATATTATTATTATTAGTTCAAGGTAAAAGTTTTTGAAATTATAATAATATAAAAAAAGAAAATGTAAAAAGGAAATAAAGAAATAGCTTATTATTGATAAAAAAAAGAAAGAAACACAACTATAGAGTGTAACATCTATAGTTCATTCCTCTACATCTTATTATGCAAATTGACACACACCACACACATTCAACATCACACGATTCAACTTTAGATCAGTTGAACTTTAAAGTAACTATCGAGTACGAGGGTATACTAAGACCAAAAAACGAAATATTAATTAATTAGACATAAAGAGTTGGATTTTTGACAAGATAATCTTCAACCATTTGAGAGAGGACTCCAGTATTTTCTTTGCCTGCTTTAATGTGCTCTTCCTTGAGCTTAGAATCACCCTTGGTAAAGTACTCAGAGTTGCTCTTAATAACACATCCTCCATTGCCAGATGGCTCAAATTTCACCAAGTAAGAAATGGATTCAAGATTCTCGTCCAATCCCAGAATATCTCCTTCTATCAAAGTGTATTTGCATGACAAACTCTCAGTGTTGACAGAATCGATTTTGTGCTTCAAATAGTTAAGGCCAGAACCTGTTTTAGATCAAGTAACAAATTAAAACTCAACTAAAAAATTATATAATAATAATAATTGAAAGAAAAAAGAGCAGATGAAATGCGATACTGTCACAACCTGGACCCGTAAGCTCGTATCGCAACTATGAGCCTGACAATATTCACGGTCAACTATTTGGTGTTGTTCTTATTGTACCAAAAGGGATACCTCGAATTGACTATGAATATTTAAGTTCATTCTTATATAACATTACACATTCATATCACTTTTCGACGTGAAACGGGTATCACAAATGCAATAAAAGATCGTATTTAAGGTTAAGTCAAACTCTCATTTGATAAACCAAATAGAAGAACCATGCCACTAGGTTATATATCACTTTATTCTCGGTTCATTGTTTTTATATTAGTAAAAGTTATTGTTAAAAATTATTATTGAGATTTTTATAAAAGGTTATGAGTTCGAGTCATTACAGACAAAATGTTATATGTAAGAGGTAGATGAAATCGTAATCAAGAATCAAATCATATAAATACAAAATCAGTTTACGCAAAAAACAATCTTGTTTGAGATAACCACGTAAAAATATGACATATATATAATATATATATATATATGTATATGTTTACCTTCAGTGAAGACAGTCTTCTTGGTGTTTCCCACAACCTCAACAGCCTTGACAACTTGAGGGAGGAGCTTTGGTAGGCTTTCGTGTGCTTCTGTAATCAAAGCCTTGAACAACCTACCTGCAGAAACAGGTGATTCCCTCTCTTCATTGAATGTTGTCACTCCCATTTCTTTGATCTCTGAAGATAAAAACAGGTGAGTTTTCTTTGTTAAGTGTTAAAAAATTACACTTGAGCTGTGGAAATAACAAAGATATATATTATGGTATTTATATATAGAGATAGAAAGTTCTTTTGGCTTAGTTTTTCCACAGTTCAAAGAAGCCATAAAATTCAAAGCATCCACCATTGTGGACTTCTTCTTTCTTTGCTTCTTGATTCTAGATTTATTTGAACTTAACTCCTTTTTTCACATATATATATATATATATGTATGTATGTATAATTAAGATTTACGTGTCTTATTAGAGTTCAAAATCGAGAGCTTACAATGAAAATCAAACTTCTTACATTGCTGTTGTTTGAGATTAGTTTCTCATAACACACACATAATATAACCAAGTTTCTTGCCAAAAAAGAAAAATTATTTGGACCGGATAGGAATAGGATAGATTATTATTATTAGGAGAGCCCATTAGAGGGAAAGAATCAACGATTGCGACCAACTTCTGGATGTTCTCCTGGTCGTGATGTCAAGCCGGTAAACATGGTGCTGACAATTCTTGATTTGAATCGGTAAAGTATACGAAATCGAAAATTCGACACTTATTGTAATGCTATACGAAATCAAAAATTCGACATCTTATTGTAAATATGATGTAAAAGAGTCACGATGAGTCTTTCCTCAACTTGACTGAATTCCGATTAAGGGGAATTGTAATAACTTTGAATACCAAATTGTCTAAAATTTTTTTTCATGAGTCCAAATTATTTATTTTATTTTTATATAGATTTGGGTTAAGAATTCAGGTTAGACCGATCTCAATAATTAAAAGTGTTCTCAACAGTTTCATAACGGTTTGAATTCAAACCAACTTAACTCTTTATTAATTTTAATTATTTAACTTTTAAACCTACAAAATTATAAACTAACTTATTCATAAAACTAAAATTTCAACCCGGTAGCTTGGAAGAGTTGGTAAGCGGACTCCTAATACTTCCTCCAGGGCGGATGATCGAGGTTTCGAATCCCCCTAGGGTGGTTAGCGTCATGTTAAAAGCTCTGGACCAGGCCCTAACCTTCGAGTAAGAGTTGAACTCTACGAACGCTCCGCAGGTCGAGTCGGTACCAAAAAAAAAAACTAAAAAATTCAGAATTTTTTTTAATAAGTCTTTTAAAATTATTTAAATTATTAAAGAACTGCAATATTTAATTAAAATTTTACACAAAATATAACCACGTCAAAAAAGCGTAGTTTAATTGATAGTAGCTTCTTTTTTTTGGTACCCACTTGGGGAGCCCGATGTCCCCACCTTTTTCGGTGAGACTAATCCGAACTCGGCCTACGGAGCGCTTGCAGAGTTCAACTCTTACTTGAGGGTTAGAGCCTGACACAGAGCTTTTAACATGAAACTAACCACCCCAAGAGGATTCGAACCCTTGACCATCCGCCCTGGAGAAAGCATTAGGAGTCCGCTTACCAACTCTCTCAAGCTACCGGGTTAATTGATAGTAGTTTCATTTATGACTTTTGGAGGTCATTTTTTTTAAAAAAATAAATAAATAAAAAATAGTAGAATAGGCATTCATCAAAATATATCATATAACATTTATACCAAAATTATTTAGAGTGAATATATATATACATTTTAAAGTAAAATGTTTCATTAATATATATTTTTTTTTATCACTATTTTGTGAATTAAAAATTGGAAGATACATGACTCTAATTTTTTTTTTTTTTTATAATTAAATTGGGGAAATACCCGAGAATCCACACATCAGGAGTCATGTCCTCTTATACTCCTCTACATGACTCTAATTTATTTAGACTAAAACATGTCAATTCATTTTGACCCTCAACTCAACAAACCTCTAGTCCTAATTTTTCCGTCATTTTCATGTCAAATTTGAGTAACGTCCAATATTATCACCCTAATTTTGAGTCTGAAAACTAAAAGAATTTCTTCGTCTATGAATAATTCATTTCCTTTAAATAAATATTACGCATATGCATCAATGATCCATTGCTCTAGGTCGAAAATATTTAATTCTCTCCCTTAAACAATATTCTTGTACTCCAACCTTAAATTAAAAAATAAATATTGAAAACACTGCTTTTCAAAATTAAAGGAAATGTTGAACAAGGTCGAATGTTGGTGGAAGGAGTGACAGAGTGCCACCCCCACAACCTCCAAGTTTGTGGATCGACACCCCTCTCCTCATGTATAAAAAAAAAAAGGAAATATTGAACAAACTTATCATTGATATAAAAGAAAAATACAAGTATAGAGGGCAACAAGTATAGTTCATTCCTCTATATTTTATTAAGCAAAATGACCCACATCACACCACACCAAATACATATAGAATATTACTCGATTCGACTTCATATCAGTCGAATTTCAAAGTAACTATCGGGTACGAGGTCTACCGAGACCAACAAAAAGGAAAAAAAAAAAATCTTAATGAAGTGATTAAGCATAGGCAGTTGGATTTTTGACTAGGTAATCTTCAACCATCTGGGAGAGAACTCCGGTGTTTTCTTTGCCTGCTTTAATGTGCTCCTCCTTGAGCTTAGTTTCACCCTTGGTATAGTACTCAGAGATACTCTTGACAACACTTCCTCCATTTCCCGATGGCTCAAATTTCACCAAGTAAGAAATGGATTCAAGATTCTCATCTAGTCCCAAGAGATCTCCTTCTATCAAAGTGTATTTGCATGACAAATTTTCTGTGTTGACATTATCGATCCTATGCTTCAGGTAGTTAAGTCCAGAACCTGTTTTTGATAATAATAATAATAATACAAAAATTATTATTAAGATTGTTTCTAGTATAAGTTAGCTCAATCAATCAAGCACCTTTATTTATGATGAAAAGATATATATATATATATATATATATATATATTTTTCAAAGTTCAGACTCATAACTTTTCAAATCATACGTTAGATTACTATCAAATGAGCTATACTTTCTCATTAGAAAAGTTATGAATTCAAGTTATTATAGACAAAATGTTACAAGCAAGCGGTGGATTCTCAGATATATTGAAAAAATTTACGAAAAAAGATGATTTTGTTTGAGAGAACCATGCAAAAGTATATAATATATGTATGTATATATTTACCTTCAGTGAAGACAGTCTTCTTGGTGTTTCCCACAACCTCAACAGCCTTGACAACTTGAGGGAGGAGCTTTGGTAGGCTTTCGTGTGCCTCTGTAATCAAGGCCTTGAACAACCTACCTGCAGAAACAGGCGATTCCCTCTCTTCATTGAATGTTGTCACTCCCATTTTTCTTTTTTTTGATCTCTGAAGAAAAAAACAGGTGAGTTGTTTTCTTTGTTAACTGAAACTTACACTTGAGCTGTGGAAATGGCACTGGTAATATTATGGTATTTATAGATAGAACTGGAAAATTCATCTGGCTTAGTTTTTTCCACAGTCCAAAATTCAAAGTTGTACCCACAATTTTGGACTTGACTGCTGTCTTGTTTCTGGGTCGATCTTGGTTTGAATTGTTCTCTTCTTCACATTATAGGGTGTAAATTTAGATCCCATTTTTGTGTTTTCAAAAAATAAAATGGATAATTGTCGGATTAAGATTATCCGAGTTGGTCCTAAATTTTAATTGTCCAAATTCATCATTTTGATTAATAATTAATAAATTCTAAATGAAAAAAAAAAACCATGTATTAAGGACATAGCTTTTATTAAAGGGCAAAATGATGACACATCCAAAAAATTTGATCAAAATATATTAATTATAAGTTTATTATAATAATTTAATTGTTTGATTTGTTTAGTCGTTAAAAAAATAAATAAAAAATAAATAATAAAATTGTCAATTCATAAGTGTAGTCAACCAATTTTGTTTCCCTGATTTTTCTTGAATTTAAGAATATTTCTACATTAATGATGTAATATGGATAGGATATATCTGGTCCGCTGGTTAAGATACAAGTGTAATAAGATTGTCTTTTTTATTAACAAAGGATATTTATTACCAATAGTGATTAATTAATTTCTTTCGTCGAGTACTTGTTTCATTAGAGATAAATAACCGACTAAGAAATGTGTTTTATTTTTATAGGCGAAGATTGAACATATTTTGTGACTAGTTGTTTATCTCCAATAGAAGAATTCCTATAGTGAAAGGAATCAGACATTACTCTTAACGATACATATTTTTACTTAAATTATTATTATTATTATTATTTTGGTAGCAGAAATGGATTTTATATTCATATGGGTTGAAATTGTGAGATTTTTTGTAATAGAAAAATAAGAGATTGGGATGGATGCCTTGAATTCAACAAAAAACTTGGTCATTCTTTCATTATCTTCTATGCAAGCCAAACAAAATTGACTAAGAAATTAATTAATTGGTCTTTTTAAAATCAATGCTAGGTTTAACCAACCGGTTTAATGGTTTGGTTTGATCTAATTCTTATGGTTTAACCGGATTTCATGGGTTTTATATTGAGAAGTACATATTCTAGATTGAATTGTTCATGTTTTAGTCTTAGCATTAAGATTGGTTTGTTTGTTTTTTCATCAATTTATAGCCTTTTTCTTGTTTTATTCATTGCTTCTCTTCCTTTTCAATCAAATATGTAGGAGATTACTAAGTAAAGACAAGTGTCAGTTAGAGTTAGAGTTTCTAATTTTAGTCGGATATGTAGTATTGAATGTTACATTAAGTTATAAAATCAATACTTGATGTGAATGTCATGTAAGAGTCGAGTGATGTCTTATCTCGAGTAGGAGCTAGATTCTGCAGGCACTGCTCCAATCAAATCCATTAATCAACGCCGATTACAAATATTGGATGATCAAACAAAAAAGAACTAATGCTTTTAAGAAGAATTTTCCATTCACTAAAAAATACAATTTCTCGTGGTGTATTTACTTGTTTGATTACATTTTACCTTGAGTTATTTCTTGCTTGTTTTCTAGGGTTAATTAAGTCACCATAACTACAATCGAATTCAAAACTTACTATGATTTTATTAGAGAGACAAAAGCAAATTCACACACACACAACACTTTTTTCTTTTTCTTTTTTTTTCTTTTCTTTAATTTTATTTAAACTCGACGATTTTACCTCGAAACTCCACATTCACATATAAGACCGTTTATTACCACCAAACTGTATCAATTTATCTCACACACATTACACTTTCTCGATTTCAACAAGCACAAACACTAGGGTTTTTGAGAAGGTAATCACCAACAAGCTTAGTGACAGCTCCAGCCATTGCCTTACATTCTTTGATATCCTTTTCCATGACACTAATATCAGTACCAACCTTTGTACGGTACTCGCAGGTGGCCTTGATAACACATCCATTATTTATAGCAGGCTCAAATCTCACATAGTAAGAAACTGATTCTAGAAACTTCTCATCAAGCATATCTCCCTGAATCAAAGTGTACTTGATTGTCAAGTTCTTGCTGTCAAAAGAATCAATCCTGTGCCTTATGGGAGAACCTGCATGCAAATCTTGGAGGTTATTGGTGTATATCCTAATAGGATATTCTTCTATATGAGGGGGAATTTGGCAAAAACAATTTTCATTCCCGAAATCAAGAATCCCACATCGGGATTTCATTCAAACTTTTCTATTTTCAAAGCTTATAAAACTATTGAATAGTAATTTTTCAGGTATGTAGACTTTAACCTTCAACTGTTGATTATTTTAGTTCATAGTTTATTAATTTATACGATTTTGATCATTTTTATATTTTTTGTGCCTATACTGTTTTTATTTTAATTTGATCAACTTAGGAACTTTTAATTAGATTTTTTTTTTTTTTTTACGATTTTTAACTTGTCCATTAAATATATCAAAATGATTAAATCAGTCACTCAAAATAGTAAGAGATGAAAAAAATTAGAATAGTAAAAAAGACGAAATAGAAGGTTTATAATCAAAATAATCAAAACTAATACTCGAAATAAAATGATCAAATTAGTCACTTGAAATAGTCCCAAAAAAAGACTAAAAATAGTAGAAAAGAAGGTTTAGAATCAAAATAAAATAATTAAAACTGACACTTGAAATAGTAGGAAAGACGAAAAAGAAGATTAAAATAGTACAAAAGATGAAAAAAATTAGTACGAGAGAAGTTTCGACTAATTTTTCTTAGTTTATCAAACACATGTCTGATATATATATATATATATATATATATATATATATATAAAAATTACCTTGAATATAGGTTGTCTTGGAGATGCACCCACCAGATTCAAGCTCAACGCTCTTGACATATTGGGGCAAAATCTTTGGCATGGTGTTTTGTGCATCTGTGAAAATAGCCTTGAACAGCCTAGCTGGAGCAACTGGGGATGTGAGCTCTTCCGTGTATGCTCTCACTCCCATGGTTCTTGTTGATCTAAGAAATTTTGAAACTTTATATTCTTGTTTCTAATATGAGCTGTGGAAATTATATACAAGTGTGCTAATGTATATATATATATAGAGAGAGAGAGAGAGAGAGAGAGAGAATTGGAACATTTTTTTGGCCATAATTAGTTTTCTAATACTATGGTTCCAATCGGATTAGATGCAAAGATTTTGAGATTAAAAAATAATAAAGTAATATTAACATTAAAAAAAAAAATCAAGAAATAAAGAAAAGAGGGTTTTTTTTCATAGAACATTTGCAAAGAAACCAGTAATTTTAAAAATCTTTGATTGGAGAATCGGATGCCTAATCTTATATTTATATATATATATATATATAAATTAAAGAATATATGAAGTTTTGTTATGTTGTACCCTTTATTCATTAATTGTTTGACATTGTTTAAATATAATCAATATTTTGTATTGAAATTTCAAATTTACCTAAAAAGAAAAAAAAATTATTTCAAATAAATTGATGCTTTGTTTTTTTTTTTTTTTAATTTTCTAAATTGGATAATTAAAGATATATACGTTGTTGAATTTTTAATTCAAGATATTCCAGAAAGATATGAAAACAATTATATCTATTTGGAATCACATTTTGATTGGAAAGACTAATTTTAAAAAAATAAAAATAGATAAATAATTAATTTATTTGAAATTAAAGATTTAAAACCAACACAAAACAACATAAATAATTAAAGTATTTCTTTTTATATTTATGTATATTCAATCATAATTAATGGACGAAAATCCTTTACACTTTGTGAAAAATGCTATTCCCAATCATTTTATAAAAAAATGTAGCATGGGAGAATCTTATACCCAATACAATAAAGGGTCTTTTATAAAATGGCCCAATTTTTGACAAATATTTATTTGTAATCTTCTGAAATGTATGTATAGAAATTATACAACATTATATGTATGTATATATAATGTGGATTATACATGGACCATGATGACACTTATTTAAATATATATATATACTGGTGTTACAGGAAATCCTAGACAAATATGGAAATCTATCAGCTGATACATATATATTATTATTATTATTATTATCAATATTATTGCATCTCAATAAGCTATGTGAAAAGTAGTAAATGAAGCAGACAATTTTATCATTTAAGGTTTCTATTGTTAAGTAAAAAAAGTTAACAACTGGTCTTTCTTGATATAGACTTTCTCAATTTCCATATGAATTTTCCTATGGATGACAAGATCACAATTACAGCAGAAAGCATAGCTTTTCCTCCAGCTCACAAAACATGCATCAAAAAGCTTCAATATGTATCAACCATGGAAAATACAGTAAGTATCCATGGATTGAACAAGACTAAGGTTTTACATTTCTAGGATTCACTTTCTGACTAAGATCAAAAGTAACCTTTCTTTGCCTACTAGCTGCTCGAAGATCTCGTTTGGCATCAGAGAATTTTTCGTGTTCTTTCTTTGTGTTTGTGGTGGGTAGAGGATGAACATCAGCAGCAGCAGATGTAGGTTTTGGTTTAACCTTGCGATCAATCTGTCGATGTTGACAGCGATTTTGAGTTTTCAAAGCAGTATGTAATTCTTCTCTCTTTTTGTTCTTGTTTGTGATCATTCCATCATTATCTAAACAAGAAAACGATAGCAATACAATATAAGACAACAATGTTGGTAGAATTAATGCCAAAACTTAAAAGCATAGAAAGAAAGATATTAGAAGACTGATCAATAAAACCATAAGACCATTGTGGGAGTTGCAAAATGGAAATTTTCATAGTTTTGAACTATAGGAATCAATTTCCTTAGAAGTAAATATATATAGTTCCCCATAGCTGATCTCTTGAATACCTATTTTTTCCGTATTCCTTTTTGCTGTCTTTTCTGTCTTTTGGAAGTCAAACAAAACAGATTCCCACAAATTAGTTACTACATGAAGTGTCAATCCAGAAGCATGAAGTGATTAAGTAATCAACTTCTCAACTTACTAAGAGCTTTAGGACAAGGGTTCAGAAAATGCAAATTTTACGTGCAAACACTCCCCCGACCCCACACAAGAGTTCGTAATCCAACAAAGCATGACAGAGTTCTCCTTTAACAATCTCCCAATAAGACAAATAATATCAGGTTCATCACAGGGTTCAAGGCTTTGGAAAATGTCATATCCCAAACTGAAGAAAATTCAAGGAATTATAATAGAACAGTGTATTAAGGAGTAGAAGAGTTTCAATGTGGATTGTCTTGACAAATACCATCTCCTTTTTAAGTGCTTTGCAAGAAATTGATGTAATCCAGAAAAAAATAACTCTCAGAAAATCAAAATATGAAAACCTGGACTGGATAAAACAGCACGTGGTCTTAGAATTGGACTGGCTCGGATGTTTGTTGTCTTTTCTTCAAGAACTTTTTTCTTGCTGCTTATTATTGCTCCTGTCCACCAACAAAAATCGATATTTACTCAGTAATGGAAACTATGAGAAGTTTTCAATTTCATAATTAGAATAAGAATGACCTTTGTTCACAGAAGCAGAATGAACTTGTTTCACGGAAGCAGAAGGTGCTGAAATTGAGCTATCTAACCATGGTACTCTGACAACCGACTTTGGCGAGTCATCTTCACAACAGAAAATGCTGAGTGGTTAAACAAATTTTAAAACAACTAAAGCACTAGCATATGACTATCTTGACTCTCACCCCCCAACACACACAAAAGAAAAATGAAGAACAGCAGACAGAGCAAGGAAGGATTCAACAGCTAAATCAAAGGTAAGTAAATGTTTTCACACATTAGGGAAACTCAGCATCATGTCATGATTATTAGTATAAACTTCATTGATCTAAGCAATTTTTCAATGTAATATTTGGCACAATTGTTGATTGTTCACTTAGCCTCATGTAATCAGTTAAATGAATAATTTAGTAACTTCATTGACTAGGAGATGCTAAAAAGTGAAGAATTCCATTTCTAATTAAATGATTTTCATATTTAATCATCATTCTCAAACTATTACCACTTCACTGAAGATGCTAAATAGTGAAGAATTCCATTTCTAATTAAAGATCTTCATATTTAATCATCATTCTGAAACTATTACCAATTAACTGAAGATGCTAGATAATGATTTTCTAATTAAATGATCTTCATGTTTAATCATCATTCTGAAACTATTACCAATTCACTGAAGATGCTAAATAGTGAAGAATTCAAGTTTTGGTCCAACAATATCAGATAACCAGATATAATAACAGAGAATATCACTCATCAAAACCATAATTCCACCCTCCCCAAATGGCTAAAATTCTTAAACCAATAACAAATTACTGAATCCTTCATCTTCCCCATAATAGTGCATCATTAAGTTTAACTAATCAGAAAAACAGGTTAAACGCCACATCAACACAATAAACAGAGTCACAAATATAAAATTTAACTGAAGAACTGACGCTAATAAATCAACAGCCAAATTTAAAAAACCGTGAATAGAAGATTTACCGGGAGAAGAGAAGTCATCTAGGCACAGAGACTGAAGAGCCTTCAAAGACTGCAATGATCTCGTTTCCAGATCAAATTGATCTTCATATTCTTTATCTTCCCTCACTTTTACTTTAGGATACACTGGGGAAAAAAAAAATCCAAACAAAAAAACCATTTAACCAATCAGAAATAAAAAAACAAACCCACAACAAAAAATCAACCCTTGTCAACAAAATAAAAGAAGGGCTCGAGAACCCACTTGGTTCCACTTCTCGCAGACTTTTAAAACCAGAACTTTTCAGAACAAGAGAAGCAGAAAAACCGTTGAACTACAAGAGAACAGTCAATTCCGCAGAACGGGATAAGTTGATCAAATTGAAGTATTCTTGGTAATAAAAATAAAATAAAACACAAAATATATTATTATTATTATTATAATATGATCCTGTCTTTTGTGAACAATGGAAAGACAGATGAAAATAAAGAAAGAAATGGCGGATTTAGGGAATTCGAGTCCGCCGTTACACACTTTTGGGAAAGTTGACAGTAGACTCCGCAGCAAATATTCGGGAATGCTCTTTTCAGCACCGGCTATATTTGTTGATATCGACGGCAACGGTCAACTATTTTATAATTCGCACGTGCCTTTGCTGTTGCGCTAAAGTGCGCGTGGGGACACATTAGAGGCGTAGTTTTGACGTGAAAGACATGTTTTGTTTTATTTTATTTTATTTTATGCCGCGGACGCAAGGAAGATTCGTTTTTTCTTTTTGTTTTTTCTTAAAATTTTTTATTTTATAAATTATGATATTGTTTTTTTTTTTTTTTTTTTGAAAAATAAAATTATAGTTCGAGAGATGGAATATTTGTTTTTTAGGAGGGAGGGAGGGGGAATAGAACCTAAAAAAAACGAACTGTCCAATCATCAAAGTGGATGGTACCTAATGGATTATTATATTGTGTTGTATGGGATTAAATTTATTTTTCTTTATTAAATTAGAGAACGTCAAATTTTATAACTTTTATTCGCCTCTAAATCTAACTAATTGTGATTTAGAGTCCGATTATCGGAATACACCTCTTTCTGTATGATTGTAGTTTTATCTAATTGGGTTAGGTTCAAATTTATCAATAGTAGGTGGAATGATATCTTTTCCAAGGGAACTTTTAAAGCCGCAGAGGTTCTCATTCATTATGATCTAGTCTAAAAATGAGGCGCCATTCTTTAGTTAAAAATAGGGTTATCCTCCAAGTGTATTTTTGAAAATTATTCTAGACATCCTCTTGTAATGGATATCCTACATTCGGATTGGTTAAATGTCAATGAATGACATGGTTTTTTCTCAAAAAAAAAAAAAAAAAAAATCTAAATTATGATATTGTGTTTTATAACTTTTATTGCTCTAAATCTAAGTAATTGTGATTTGGAGTCTCAAATCACTTTTTAGATTTACTAAGAGGTTATTAAATGTAGGTATTAAACTTTTTATGTTTTAAATCCGTGAGATTCTTAAAATGGGCTTAGTCTTTTTTTTTTTTTTTTTTTTTTTTTTTAGACTTTAAATCAAACAAGTATCATACATGTTATTGGACTGCTTATAATATATATTTGTTTGATGTGATTAAAATTTAAAATTATTATTGAATAGTGTTGGTGAATGAAAGGTTTTAAAAAATCAATGTGAATTAATTATATAATAATTAAAATTTCCATTTAATTTAAAATTCTCATATTCTACCAATAAAAATTAGTAAAAATAAAATAATTTTAAAAGGGGAGAAAGAAAGGAGAAGAAAGAAAACGAATCGACGGAATGGATTCATAATATCACTAAAATAAGTCTTAAAATAGTACATTAAATTTATCTCTATCTATTTAATCATTAATGAGAAAATAAAGGAAAAAATTTAAATGAGGAATCTTTAAAAATTCTATTATATTATCCCACATCGTATAATTTAGTATATTTTTTTGGTACATAGGAGAGGGGATTGGTGTCGAACCCTCGCAAGGTGGGTTGGGGGAAGGCCTTCCGCCTTCCGCCATCCAACCCTCGACGTATAATTTAGTATATAAATTTGAATTCACATATATACTATCAAATTAAATTTCAATTCTTTTCAACGGTCACCAGGGTTTTTCAGTAAGGGTTTTATTAAGGTTTTCCAGGATTCTAAATCAGATATTGGTTTAAAAAATCTTTACAAGAAATGATGAAAATTACAAGAAGAACGACGAGCTTGGCGTCGAATCTTCGGCGATTTTCAACTGCAATTTGTCCACATATTGAAGATGAAGGCGACTGGTTCTACTCTTCCGAGTGGTGGAGCGACTTCAACGATCCAAATGCCCGTACAGTTTTCCGAGAAGTTTCCGACAAGGGAAACGGGGTCGTTTCTGTCCTTGCTCACCCTTCTTCCAAACCAGTTAAGTATACACCCGTTTCATTTCCATCTTCTTTTTTATCTATGCTTGATTAGTACAGTTAAAGCTTCAATTTGTACCGAGTTCTGTTCGAAAATTTGATCCATTTCATGGGTATATGTATGTATTTAAGAAATTTTGACTTGACGAAATATTCAAGCAGAGACACATGAAGTTGTTACACAAATCTTGAATTGGGTTGTAACTTTGGGAATTGGGAATGGTTTGTTATCAAGGATTAGCTCGAACGAGATGTATGTATGAAATGGATTTTTATGAAATTTTTGTGCATTATGGGGGTTTTTGTCTTTGCTATTTGTAATTTAACGTGCGTGCCCGACGGATTCTTTGGTTTATTTATTTATTTTTTTTAAAATTTTTTTTTTTTTTGTTAGTAAATAGTAATTGCAAGGAATGTGAGGCTATCGAAAACTAATGAAGTAATTATGAATAATGATTGGTGGTGAAAGAATGTTTAATTTTGGAATTGAGAAAAACATTATAGGGAGAGGGAAAGTTGGAATCCCACTTTTTCTACGAAGAATCACTCAACATCAAAATGGGATAATGATTACTAGTAAAACTCAGATTCTATTATAAAAGGTTATACCAAACATTGTGAAGTGATTCTCCCTATTAAATTCATATGAAAATGACACACTCTGCCCTATGCCAAGCCCCTGTTTAGATTACTAAATGGTTCGTTACTTGGGATTTACTGAGGACTGATTTGTTGTTGATATTGGAGAGATTGTGTGCAGAATAGGGTTTGGATAATTATTGTGTGATAGATAGGATAGAGGAAAGAGGTTGACGACATTTCAGTCTAGAAATCTTGTGAGGGTGTTATTGATATGGTTGACATGAATCTCAGTTTATCCATTTCCACACTTGCACAGTAATGCTGTCCCCTTTTCTATTACACATATGTGCAAAGTCTAATCCTTCCCCTACCAAGATATGGGGAAATTTTTCTTAATTTGTTTAAGCATTGTTCTCTGAGAAGAATTTGATTTTTATCCTGCAAAGATCTTGATGAGAACATTTTTCTTGGTGATATTGAATTTCCCTGCCAGTCCATCTCTGGAGATCTTTATGTGTCCAGCTCTTGAGGATATATTTTGCTATGTCAAAGAAATATGGATATGAAACCATCGTTCATGACACTTCCTTTTAAGCTCTTCACTGTTTACATTATTTAAAAATGGTATACTGAAGCTTTGATTTTAGCACAGGACAGAATGTACTGGGCAAAAACAGAGAATTGGCTACAGAAAAGGTACACAGAGATAAATCCCACTTGCGAAGACAATAACCACTTCAGGATACTTGGTTATCAGTGGCGTACTCTTCACTTTAATGATCAAACTCGGCAGAGCACTGCTAAAATAATGGCTGGTTGCAAGAAATCTGATCCTGATTCTGTCTTCTTTATGCAGCAAGCAAACTGTCTCGCTGTTCCTTGTAATTTACTTCCTCATCTTTGCTTAGCCTTTTAATATCTGTCTCTATGCAACTCCCACTTCAAAAAAAAAAAAAAAAAAACTAAGGCATACTTGTGTAAAATCATATTTCTTTTCTTCCCCGTAGAAAGCTAGAAAAGAAAGATAATGAGAATCAGCTTGTGGTCCTTCCTTTTAATCTTTTGGCTTGATCATTTACTGCTTTCGTTTCTTATTTAAGCTGTTGTGTGATACTTATTATCAATTATTTGGAAATTTGTGTTTTTTATATATATTTTCCTCAGATAGAATGCCTTTAATGTAAGTGTAATAATGGTTAATTGCCTATCTTTTAGGTTTTTTCTTCTTTTTTTTCTTAAATTTCTCAATCTTACCATTTCTTTCTTGATTTCCATCACACCCTTTTGCAGATGTGAAGAGCATGATATCTGCTGGGTTGGCTACCATCTCATGCAACTACGATATCAAAAGTGCCATACTTGGGAAGAAAGCTATGAATGTTTTATGCATCGGTCATGGTGGGGGAAGCATACCATTGTTTCTGGCTAGTCAGATACAAGGTTTGATAACTCAAGTTTCCATCTAAATCTGGGAAGACCTTTCCCTACCTGACTAATCCATTTCATTAACGTAATGTTGAGTCTTGTTCCTTTCTTCAGGTGCCTTAGTTCATATAGTTGAAATTGATCCCCTTGTTATCTCAGCATCAGTTAGAGCTATGGGTTTCCCATCCTATGCAGTCATGGGACCATCTGTGGAGCGTGCATGCTCAGAGCCTAATGATATTGATAAACTACTGTGGAAAGGCACACACGAAAGACTTCTTTTATACGAATGTGATGCGGAAAAGTTTATTCCCCAGAGCAGCACTATCTATGATTTGGTTTTCATTGATGCCTATGATGGTGATGACATATTTCCTCACAAACTCTGGGATAAACATTCCCCATTTCTTGAAGCTTTAGGAAATCAACTTCATCCTGAACATGGAACATTTATTGTGAATCTTCATTCCACTGACGATTCATCTGATTTGCCAACTACAACAATGGGAGAGTACATCTATGGCGTATCGAGGGCATATAAAGATGCATTGTTAGAAAATAGCAGTTATGGTGGTATAGCTTACACAGTTTCTGTACCCTGGGTATGTAATTCATCTCTTGTTGTCTCTAGAGGTTTTAAAAAGGTTGATAGTTGGGGTACAATTCTGAACTCACTAATGTCTAGATCTCTTGAAGTTGAGACCTTACTTAACCTACAATTCTCATCTTTCCCTTTTATAAAAAGAGGTTTTGTTCCTGTGTTCTAATGATTTGATTATGAAGCTAAGTGTGTTTTACTTTATGCTCTTCAGCCATCTCATGGATGGTTCACCTCACCTGCTGCTATATCAGGAATGAAGATGACTAGGGATTCACTTAATTTTGATGTTAGCTTTTGCCCATTTCAGATGTGGTTCATAAAGACTTCAGTTTTCTACTTAATAACTGATTAGTAAATTTTCTTAGTCGAGCAATGTGAAGATACTACAATAAGTATTATTATTTAAAAATTTAAAAATTCAGATAAAGTATATCTTTTAATCTAGGGTCAGGAGAATTGCAGTAATAAATATTTTAATATTATTATTTAAAACCTTGATAAGGTTGAAAGTCTTTTAGTATATATATAATTTTTTTAAAAAAAATTAAAATTATCTTATTTTCAAACGATTTTTTTTTTAAAAAAAAAAAAAAAAAAATAGAGTAATACTCCCATTTGAAAGAGAAAACTGAAATTGCTATAAAACCCCCCAAATTAGACGAGAATAAAATACGGAGAAACATTCGGCAAAACAAACCAAAAAACTCAGAAGGGTTTTAGACTCTGCCTTTGTTGGGAACTCTCTTCTTCCTCTCCAAATCAATGGCGTCTTTCGGCGGAAAACGCAGCGGATCCAAGCCAGATAACCGCATAGTTTCAAGGATTTCTGAGCACCCTATTGTAGCTAAAGGGAAGAGGGTTGCTTGTGATACAGCCTTCGTAACCAAGAAACTTCTCAAGAGCACAGGCAAGGCGGCTTGGATTACCGCCACCACTTTCTTGATTCTTGGTCTTCCCCTTATCATAGCCATGGACCGTGAGCAACAGTTAAATGAACTTGATCTTCAGCAACAGAGTCTCCTTGGCACTCCCCCACCACAAGCCCGCTAAGTGATGATTTTTTTTTTTTTTAAATAAAATTTTTGGAAGTATACCTTTTAACTATGGGATTTACTCTATTGATTAGAATGTTGTTGGATTTTAAGATTTTTTTTTTCGCCTCCAGTATACAATTTATTGTTTCGTTAATGTTGTGAGTTTTCTTATTCCCTAATTTATTTTATTTTATTTTATTATTTATTTACGTTTTTTTCTTTGATGTTGTTTAATTTCTTTTAGACTTTCTGGATTTTATCTGATTTTTATTTTATTTTCTAAGGGGTTTAAATTTTCCTGTAGTTGCAGTGTAGAATTTACTTGACTATCTGAACTAGTGTGCTTGTAAGATTTCTCTAGAATGAATGCTAGAGAAGTTTAATTTTCCTTCGGGGGTAATAATACCAAATTTGTTACTATTCTGAAACTTTTTATGGATAGTTTATTTATGATTTCAGTTTGGAGCTTTGTCCCATTCTTTTACAGCAGAGGAGATAGGTGGTTTTTGGGTGTTTTCTTGTCCTGCAAATTGTAAGGTTGGAGACCAACTTTTATGGGTTTTGGTAATAGTTTGAATAGGTATATTAATTGCATACATAAATATGTGATGAGAAATTTTCCTTGAAAATAATTCATTCCTTCAAGTCTAACACATTTGGCAAACATGCTCTTTATTCTTGACCTTTTTGAGAGTAGATCACAAGTTGAGGGCCTTCCTTTTGTCTCTTTGGATCTTCTTCACTGCCTAAATTCTTTTTGGCCTTTATGTGGAGAACTGTTGTTTTTAAACTCTACGAGGTTTCTACTTTGGTTTACTTTGTATTGAGACTAGGATTTGCTGTTATCACCAGGGGAGGGTGCTGGTTTTTTCCAGCAATTCATTACTTAATTAGTTCATGTAGTTTTTTGGATATTATTTACCATGATGCTATGTTTCTTACCATTTGGGTAAGGCTATTTTAAAGAAGTTCATCATAATTTGCATTTTGAAAAATATGGATTCAAAACCTGTTCCAACACACTCCTAAATGTTGTAAAGCTTTGTGGGTTTATGTTAGTTTGAATTAATTTCCTTTGAGAAGCTACCCCCAACATTCCCAGTATAAAACTTTCTAATGAAATTGGCCATTTTTTTAATGCTGTTCTGATTTGGGAATCAGTTTTAAGTTGTTACTCCCTATAGGAACAGCTTTAGATTTCTTTTCTAAAGTCAATTGCAATTTGACTTTTTTCATTAGAAGAAGATTAAGATATGATCATTTTCCAAGTTAAATCTGATGCATGAACATTTATCTTTGGAACGTTTTGGGTGAGTATAAATGTTGGATTGCAACAACTAGAATCTGTAAGTATTTTCTTCTTTAAACTTTTGCAATTCGTTTCCATGAAAATGTTCTGTTTTAAACTTTCATCTTTTTTTCAGTATGATAGGTTTTAAAAGGTTTTGAAAGTATTTCTGAACTGTATAAGCAGATGGTCAAGTAATAAAGACTTAACTTTTTGAGCAAAGTATGCAAACTTCAAAACATTGGTCATATATTGGTTTCCCTCAAGCTGTTGTTTGGTTATCAATATCTTTTTCTTCTTCTTCTTTGTTTTTGGTGGTTCATTATTGTCTACAATATTTTTTGCTGCTGTTGTTACTGTTATATGCCCCCTAGCCAGCTTTGATTTCCTTTTAACTGAATCAATTAGATGGGGATGGGAATAATATTGAACAATGACCTATTTCTATGAGAGTTTAGCACTTAAATCTTCCCTTCTCTGTAAATCTTCCCTTTTTCCGTCAAATCTTTCCTTTCCTTTCTACTTCAGTTTTAAATTCCTTTTAATTATAATATTCTATTGAGATTCTAAATAGAAACGGAGAGTGGGGATAAATGATTTTTTTTAAAATTTTAAAGAATCAAAAATATTTTCGTTAAAATCACTTGTAACTCAGAAAATAATTATGATTAAATGGTGCATGAGTTCGCCTGCTCTGACAAGCCCTGCCTTGTATGGTGGTTTCATACATGACCTAGCTTGCTCTAACGTAGAAACACGGCACTAGTCCACCCACCAAGCCCGTGCCAACCAATCCAATACTTGCTCCTCGCTCCACTCCAACTTGATTAACAAGCTCTGTTTTTGTTGGACAGTAGCTTAGCTTTCACCTCCTCTTTAGCATTCTCGAGATAAAATTGCCATTTTTGTAGCATTCTCAAGATAGAATTATTGATTGTCTTAACTTAGCTCTCACCTCTCTTTCTGTTAAACACATCTTAGTTTAGTTCTCGCCTTCTCTTCAGCATTCTCGAGATAGATTTTTATTATTATTATTTTTATTTTTGGAGATAGATCGAGATAGATTTGCTACTTAAGTTCCCTCTTGAACTCATCCCACGTGTTGATGGTGCAACTCATTCCCTATCTTGTTCCCTGCGGATAGACACAGTAAGTACCTGAGCATGGGGTTTATTCCTAAATGGGGTAAATTTTGAGATTATTCTCAAAATGTTACTTTTTTACCAACTTTCCAAATTGGGGTACTTACTTTGTCAAAGTAGAGGTTGAATATTTTTAAATAAAATATTTAAATATAATTTCCTATTTTTTTTAAAGTTATTTATAAATTTTAATTTTATTATTTTCTAATAATATTAATTTATAAACATTTTTTTAATATAATTTTCATAATATAGATTATATTTATTATTAATTATTATCATTATACTTATTTAACAAAGTGATGTAAAAATTAATTGAAATTATAATATATTATAATATTTTATGTAATTATGTGAAATAAATTTTTTTATTTGTGTTTATATATTTAATTAATTTTAATTTTAATTGCACTTGGGAAGGCCCACTCCACGCTGTCGAGGTTTGTTCAACATCCTCCATTTCCTACTTACCATCAGCACTGCTCTCCTGCAGGGCGTCTGATTCGTCATTACGCTTCTTCACGCTCCGGTGAAGTTGGTCAGTTTCTTCAGCAGAAAGGTGACGCTCCGGTGACTTAGAGGGAGTCATCATGACTTTTAAAATTTAGTGAGACAACTACTAATTAAGCAAATCAATGCTAATTCTTGCTCTAGTACCATCAACAACATGCTTTCCCAAAATCGAGGTCCAACCTCAAAGGAGTAACCCTTTTTTTTTTTTCTTTTTTTTTTTTTTTTTTTTTTTTTTCCCATTCAAATTGAAGAAAAATTAAATGCATTGTTTTACCAGAAATCTCCACAGCTACAACAGCCATTCAAGAACCTATGGTATCTATTTAAATCCCTCACTAATATCTCCCTCTTAACCACTATACTAAAATACTTGAAAGCTTCATGACAATCCTTACAAATCCTCAAATTTTTAACTATCCTTAATGCCTTTCCTGGCGGTGCTGCACCACTCAATACACCAAAAGCCAGAGCCAACTTCTCACTATGACCCCAAAGAACTTCTTTCTTCTCCTTTTCATCAACTTCATGTAACATCTCATCCCAAACTGGTACATACCCGAGTTTCTCAATTTCTTCCAGTAGTTCAGCAAGTTTTGCATATATCTCTTCCTTTCTCTCGTGTTTTCCATCTCCTGCTATGAACTCATGAACTTCTCCCTGCAATTCAATCCAACTCCTCCCACCCTCCTTTCTGACATTCCTCTCTTTCATCATCTTCCATTTTTCTTTAACCTCGTCCCACCTCCCTGCAGCAGCTGAAACATTTGCTGAAATTACGTAAGCTGAATCATCATTTGGATTGATTTCCAGTAATCTCTCACTCATTCGATAAGCCATGTAAAGGTTTCCACTACCATGAGATGAACAAGCAGATAATAGAGCTCGCCATACAGCTGCATCTGGCTTAAATGGCATTGTTAAAGCAAATTCCTCTGCCTCCTCCAATCTTCCAGCTTTCCCTAATGCTGCTATCAAACATGTATAATGCTCTAGGCTAGGCTTAACCTGGTATTCCACTGTCATCTTTGTCAACCACTGCTCAGTCTCATTAGCCAAACCTGCATTACAAAATGCAGTAAGAATAGCCAAAAACGTATATTCATCAGGCTTCAAATCACGGTTCTCCATTAATTCAAAAAGCTTGACAACATTATCTGTATCACCCTGTTGTGCATAAGCAGCCAACATTGCATTCCATCCCACAAGATTCATTAGCATCTCTAACTCATCAAAAATACCAATGGCTTCCGCCACTAGACCACACCTCCCATATGCATTAATCAATGCCGTACCCACAATTACATTGAAATCACACCCAGTAACCACCGCATGCCCATGGATCATCCTACATTGCTCGAGCATAGCAAGCTCGGATACAGCTCGTAGAGCCCCAGAAATACCCTGTACAGTGGATCCAACACCAGAATTTCTCATCTCACTAAAATATTGCAAAGCTACAAAGGGTTTTTTGTTCTGCGCCAACCCATTAATTATAGACGCAAAACAAACCTCATCTTTCTGGAACATTTCATCAAATACCTTACGCGCATCATCAATAAACCGGGTTTTACAGTAAAAAGAGACGAGGGCTGAACCCGTATAGGGATCAGAACTGAAAGAAAGTTTATATGCAAGAGAATGGAGCTGGAAAGCCAACGGTAACGCCGACAGAGAGGCACAAGTTTTGAATAAAGTGCCAAATGTACGACTATTCGGAAGTACAGAATGGCGAAGCATGGAAATCAGGTAATGGAAAGAACGTGACGTATTAGAAAACGCGGAAATAATGGCTGTCCAAGAAACAACATCTGGAGTAGAAATTGAATTAAAAACACGACGAGCATATGAATTGAGATTGGATTTTGAGTACAGAGTGATGAGAGGGTTTAAAGAAAGACCCGAAGTGTTCTTGATGACTTGAGCATGTTTGATCCGAGGATCTCCATCCGACGAAGACATGATGATTTCAAACAATCAAACAATCTCAGCAATAAAAATACTCAGAATCAAGTTCAGCATTCATAGTCTAATTAAACAGGTGAAGAAAAACGTTCTGACAGTCTTGAGTACTCTGGATTTTTGGCTCGACCAAGACAAGAACTGACTCTTGGGATTAATTTCTTTCTCAACAACCCAACCTTGAGGATTCTTAGCGGGGGGAATGTGGAAGGGAAGCTCGTGGAATTGAGTTCGGAGAACACCAATGTCCGGCGACGGTGGCACAATAGGCTATGCCGGTTTCTTCACGGCCAGTAAAGGTGGCGCCTTTTTTTTGCAGAAATATGAACCGACTAATGCTATTGGGCTTCTAATTATTGGATCAAAGAACTCAATACTGATATGAAACTTAATACTTGATGTAGGCCCAGCCCATTAAAGTGATTCCGCATTATTTTTCCAATATCCAAAAATATATATATTTATATCCCATCAACATATCATTTGTTGGTCCAATTAAAAGAATTTTGATTCTCTATCCGTAAGGTCTCAAGTTCGGATCTTTCTTATAAAGAGATAATTGTCGGTTTAATTGAGGTCTAAAATTTCTACCAATTACAGATAAATTATCAAAAAAATATATATATTTATATTCCCATAGACATGTGCCCTAAGCAAAGCTATATCTAAATTAATTAAAATAGCGGATCTAAATACTTTATGATATAACAAAAACTTAAAGTATTTTTGGTTTAGTCTTTTGATATTCAATAGCCACTTTACAAAATTAAATCCCAGTAAGTCCCGACTTTTAGGAAGGAAACTCTCCATAATTCCTTTTTTTTACTTGAATTAACAGGGTGGGTTAGAGGTGATAAGATGCTTATATACCATTGCAGACCAAGTGACAAATGCTTTGGGCTTGGTTCCCTTGTTTAAGGTTGTGTATTAAGATTAAGAAAAAGGGTTTACAGAGTATTAGTTGAGTGCAAAGTGGTGCCAAACATTATTCTTCTCTTGTGGTGTCAAATTCATGGAAGGAAGAGAGAGAGAGAGAGCAACTGGAACATAAACAGAAACCCTGAATGGTACATGCATTTGATAGTTTACTTTCCACTTTCCAGACTTTCATGAAAAGAAATTTCAATGCTTGATTCATCAAATCTCGACTATCAAAAAAAATGCAAACCAACCTGCAGTTTTTCTTCTTTTTTTTTTCCCTTTCTTTTTTGTGCACCAGATAACAGTATAGAATGCTAATACAGTGGATATGGTATCTAAGACATTATAGGATAAAGAGAAAACCATTGTTGCACTACTTACACTTTTTATCTTTTCTTTTTTGTCTTATAAGAAAGAATCTGTTTTGAGTATGAATCTCTTTCAACTATAAGCAATCTAAAGATGCAAAGGGGAGAAATCCAATAGAAAGAAGAATAAAACTCTGTATTGAGTTCTGAGTTATGCACTATCTAGATATAAGCAAAATTAAAAATCAGGTCACAAATGTCCATATTTTGGTTCATCACTTTCTTGATTTTCTTTTATTCATTTTCTGTTTTCTAGGTCTCCAGAGTGTATAGACAAAGACCCTGTTGACTTAACTGAAGTGAAGCAATAAAAAATAGCTGTTGCAGACAAATACAGGCTGTGGGAAGGGGAGAGAGATGGTGGTATTGGAAGAGTGGGAGAGAGAACTTTCTATAAAGCATAAAACTTTTTTTATTTTTGAAGAAAAATGGAGGAACATTATTCAAAACAAGAAGGAAAAGAGACAATTTCAATTCATCAAAAAAAAAAAAAAGAGACAAAGAGACAAGCAAGTAGCAAAGCACATGGCAAATTGGCAACAAGAGAAAAAGGCCAAAAAATTCATTACGACTCTTTTCCATCATTTTCACAATTGCCAAACATGCAAAGGTTAACATCCCATCATTTGAATTTCAATATCATCATCATTTTTTTTTGATGTCCCAAAATTTTCTTTTTGCTCCATCTAATAACACATTTCCTTTACCTAACAA
This sequence comes from Cynanchum wilfordii, assembly GCA_025388415.1. Classification (NCBI taxonomy): domain Eukaryota; kingdom Viridiplantae; phylum Streptophyta; class Magnoliopsida; order Gentianales; family Apocynaceae; genus Cynanchum; species Cynanchum wilfordii. The sequence goes on along the minus strand of JAHSUH010000264.1, from coordinate 190,082 downwards.
TAATGGCAAGAAGAAATCTTGCAGTAATCTCCTTCCTTCAGTTTCTTACTCAGAAATCTATGGTAGACAGAACTTTAGGAAAGAGGTCACCTCAAAAGAACTTTTAGTTTACAAAACATATTGGTTGGTTTTCCTTCAAAAATCTGCACCAAAGTAACAAAGAATAAACAACCCACAACAGCATAAGAAAAACAACAAAGGCAGAAAAATTGAAATGAGAAAGCAGAATTCACCAATTTGACCATCAATACTTACCATCATGCTTCTTCATTAAACCTCTAGCAAACAGCAGGAAAATGACTAGGAATCCTACTCCAGCAGCCCCTCCTAATATAATTGCCACTGTCTTACCTGTATTTTGCCCTGAGCCTGCAATGACCAAATGCAACAAATTAACTGCACCCCATAATATACTTGAAATAATTTATGGAGTGTTTAAGTAACAAATCTAGAGAGAGAGCCCACAAATCTATGCCAGACAAACATCTTGTAAAGAGAGGTGAAATTTTAAACAATTGCAGATGAGATGTCCCACACAATATGAAAATATTATTCAATAACCTTTTAACATATTAAACTAATTCACAGAGTAGACAGCTGACAAATCTTAAATTATGCAAATCCCATACATGTGATGGAAGAATTAAGTTCTAAAAAAGCTAGTCATAAATCTAATAGAGAATCAAATTTCTCCCAAAGAGGAAAAAGAAATGGTAATTTAAATAGAAAAGTAAGTAGCATAATCAGCTAGGATTGGAGCAAAAGGATACCTCCAGAAGAAGATGTCTCAGGGGATGAGAATGAAGATGATGATGACCTTTTAGGTGCCCCATGAGGGTAGTAACTATAACTAATAAAGCACTTGTGAAGATAGATTTGGCCTGAAACAGAGCTTCCGCATTCAACCTGAGCTCTCTGAACTGCATTCTTGACACATTCACCACAATCAGATGTGCCAACATCGCCTTCACACTGACCTAATACATACATGGATTGGTAGCTAGTGGTATAGAAACCATTGCCATTACCCATGCCATTTTCCAACTGATTCAAGGCTGTATCTCTTATTTCTTCAAACCCTGCTCCTCCAACATTTTTCCCACTGCAAGTCTTGAACAACAACTCCATCCCAGATATTTGAGGAAACCCTGAAACCTCATAGAGCATGTAACAGCCCTGAAGTTGGATTCTTGAAGCAACAGGCTTGCCACAGAGCTTGTCTATTAGTATAGGCAGCTGGCTCACACAATTGTAGCAGTCAACATTGGATAGATCACCTCTGCACTGAAAAAGACCATTAACAGTTGTTTGGCCGCTTCCAGTGGAAGTCTTGTAAAACTTAGCCTTTGAGGACTGTGCAAGAAGACTGCCAAAAAGATTTGAAATGGCTTGGGAGTAAACCCCAGTTGGATCTGATAAAGACTGCTTTGCACAACCCTTGTACACCAATGTAGTATAGTCAGATGCAGATTTAGCTAGTGGGATGAGCTCAAAAGTATGGAAGATTATGAGAAAAAGGTAAAGCAAGCATAAGGGTCTCTCGGGCAACCCCATTTCTGGAATCTTGAAGGATCAAATCATAGTTGGCCTAACTTGAATTCTTTTTTTCTTTTTCTTTTTTTTTGTTTCTTTAGAGGAGTGGATGGGGAGGGAATTTCTTTGAGGTTTTGGACAGATGGGTGATTTGTAAAGAATGAAAGAAGATTGAAAGCTCCAGCAAGCAAGCAACACAATTTTATTTTGTATAAAAAAAAATGCTACCTTTCTTGCACTCTAAAAAGGGTTTCTTGGTTTCTGGTTTTTGTGGTGTTTGGGATTCACTTTCTTATATAGTTGGCCGTTTCTTACTACCTTTGGATGCGCAGACTGCAGTGAAAGAAGGCATCTTTTTTCCTGGGTAAGGTAAAGATGGTACAAAAATGCAATTGATAATAGAGTACATAAAATACTATTATCAGTGAAAAAATTGAAGAGAAAGAAGAATGAAAACAAAAATAATAATAAAATAAAAGAACAGCTCATAAAGTGAAGGAAAATATTCTCTTGGTAAGAGAGGGAGGGAGGGAGGGGGAGCTGAGGAGAGAGATTGAAAGATTAGGAAGAGTTAATAGAGTTGGAATTGGAGCCATGGAGAAGTGGAATTGAAAAACAAATGCAAACAAGTTTGACCAAAAGTACATTAAAATAAAATTAAAAAATGAGGGTTCTTGAGTTTGAATATTGACGGGCATATTTGTTTGTTTGTCTTAACTTCTTTCAGTTTCAGTCATTACTTATGAAACATTGATTGAATGATTTCTTTGTTTATATATATATATATATATATATATATACAACAGAGGAAGAAGAAGAAGAAGAAAAATGAGAGGGTAAAAGTAAAGTAAGTGAGGCAGGTGACTGACTGTTGAGTGAGAGAGCGCACACAGATATCATTATTAAAGAATGATGCACCAAAACTCGTGACAACATTTAACCCAAATTCTGTTTTTTATTTTTTATTTTTTCCACCACTATTATATCTACAACCATTATTGTCAGAGTTGTAATAGTTTGATTTGATTAATATTCGAATATGTTTGAATAAGTTTTGTTATATTAGATTTTAATGTTGAATCTAAAATTTTGTTTAAGTTTATTCAATTATTTGTTTTTATAATTCAAAATTTATAATATATTTTTAAACTAGCTAATTATATTTTTAAATAAAATAAAAAATTTTAAATATAAACAGTAAAATTATTAATATAAAGATATCATTGATAAAAGAGTGAACAAGTAAATTTATTTATAAACCATAAATAAATAAAAACTATTTAAAACAAAGTTTTATATAAGAATTTTATATTTTGTTGTGTTAAATATGTTTTTATTAAATAATTTATATTTTATGATACATTAACGTAAAATACTTATATGTTTTGCTATTTATAGTAATCACTAGGCACAAGAAAATTATCTATGTATTTATTTCTATAATTTATTTTATAATTTTTACTTTTTGAAGAAAAAAATCATTTGTATTAACTTGAGCATGATGTCTGCAAAATAGGAAATATATGGTGATAGTACATAACTATTCCAGATAACCTTTATGTTCAAACCTAATTCAATCCTAGCTAAGCCATTCCTTATCATTTATTTTATAGTTATGTTTTTCTCTTTTTAAGTCAATTAATTTTTAAAATATAATTTTTTAAAATTACTTGTTTTGCTACATATATTCTCAGCATGCTATATTCAATATAATTTAACTCCACTTTGAGGGGTTTTTATTTAGTTTTTTCCCCTCTTAATGATATACATGTAAGAAAATCAAAATCATACGATTGGTCAAAAATTTTAAAATAATAGTAGAAAATAAAATATATTTTAATAATATTTATAATTTATTCTTTTTTTAGCCATTGTCCCTAGAATTTTCTACCAAAAAAAAAAAATTATAACATTTTTTATACTATTCATAAAAGATTAAGTGGTAGTGTGTGCTTTTTTTTTCCCTTTTATCTTTGACAAATGATCAATAGTTGAAATTTCATTTGATAGAAAATTTTTAGAGCTAAATTCCATAATTTATAAAGCTATTTACTTTCTTCATTTTTTTTTAAAAAATAATTATTATATATATATATATATATTGCTTTTACCCATTCCTTTTTTCTAAGTACATGAGTGTGTCTTATCTTAAATGTGTTTCAAACTAAATATTTGAAACACATATTGCTATATTGCTTTTACCCATTCTACAATATTTGTATTTTGCTCAAATTTAAAATCATCTTTTTTAAAAAATTTATTTGGAATGAATTTATTCAAGAAGTCAAAGAAATTTTGTCAAGAAAAAAGAAAAAAGAAGTCAAAGAAAGAATATAGTATGGTCCAAATCATAAAACACTATTTTACCAACCTTATAACTTTCGGTCACACGGAATTAAAATTTTTATCTGTTTTTCTTTCTTTTCTTTTTTTCTGTCAGCTCCTCAGGAAGAAAAACCTTTCTTTTCTTTCTCCTCGTTTAATTTCTCGATCTTCTGAAAAACTAAACTCTTGATTTCAATTCTTTCTTGTTTCAAGATTTTTTCACTCTCTTTCTCAGAATTTAACAAGTATAACGGGGAGAAAAGAAATCCAACAGCCAAAAAAAAAAAAAAAGAAGTTATGCATGCAATGAAAAACAGAGTTTCACGGAAATTTTCGCGTTTCTTTCCTGATTCATCACCTCAGAACCCAGATCAACAGCCTCAGGTACTCTAATTCTCTTCTATGTTTAGAGAGATTTAGTAATTTTTTTTGTTGTGAGCTTCTTGTTTGGATATTTGAAGTTAATTGGAGAAGACCCTTTTTGTTGGATTGGTGTACGAAGCCTAGATCTTTTGGTTTTGAGGCAATGTGCTATTCAGTATTGTTTTGGATATCTTCTGCTATTAAATACAGGGACTTTATCTCTGCTATTGTTTTTGTTTTTAATTTTTTTAAAAAAAATTCTATATATTACGCTAATTTGATTCTACAGGTAAATCTTTGTGCTGACTGTTGTAGTGGAAATGAAAAGAACTGTTTGCATTTACTTTCAATGTAGATTTTTGGGGTTTTTCCCTTTTGCTAAACGTTCATAAAATTGAAAGAAAAAAAAGAGGCGGCTGGGGGTGGGAGAGGAAGAGGGAAAGCAATTTTTCTTGATTAGCTGAACCTTGAGCTTGAATTTTAGAGAATTGGAAATTCAAATTTAAGGATGAGCTAGCAAGAAATGAAAATTGAAGTGCCATTGATCCTGAATCTGATTGTCGGTTGTGAAATTCATAAAAATCACGTACATTGTTTCGACTCTCGGATTTGGAATCTGAAAATTGGAAATAGTGTAAAAGAGAGCAGAAATATTTCTTTGCCAATATTTATTTTAAATTGTCTGAAGTTGTCATGTTCAGATATCATCATGATAGCTTAAAATAGTTAGTCAATTTATTGAGCGTCTGTTATTATAGGAAGTGATTCAATTGGAAAATTTTTGTAACACTGGCTTTCTTTGTGTAGGTCAGGCCGTGTATTGAGCAAGAAAAATCGTGGTCATCCTTACTTTCCTTTTCCCTCCCATCTCTAAGCTTTGATAGGTTCAAATCCAGTAGTCATCAAGATGGCCACATACTAAATGAATCTCATAAATGTGATCGTGCATATGGAAATTATGAAATACTTACTGATGAAGAATATTGTGGTCATGGCACTAATGCAAAGTTAAGTGTTTCCAAGAAACAACATAATAATACATTTGTTGATGATGATGATCACTCTAGCTCTGCAAGGGGCACAAGTTGTGTTCCAGATGTCTTCGAAGATGCTGCAGAAAAATTTGCTTTTGAGAAGTCCATGCCCAATCTTACTGATGAGTCACTTTTCATATCTCCCAACTTGTATGAATTTTTTGATTCATCCCTTCCTAATATAGTGAAAGGATGCCAATGGAGCTTGTTATATAGGTAAACAATAGGCAGAACATTTTTTTTTTTCATTGAAACATCTTACTGTACTTTTTGACCTTAAGCTTGATTCTTGATTCAATCATTTCAATGAAAGGCAGTACGGCAAGAGATGGTATATCACTTCGTACCCTCATTCGGAAGAGCACTAATCTTTCTGGTCCTTGTTTGCTGGTATGTTCATATTCCTAAGATTAGTGAGCTCCAATCATAAAGTTATGTACTCTAAGATGTATTTTTTTACTTTATATGATGCACCGACGAATTTAGAGTGAATCCTATTATGGTTGCAGATTACGGGAGATAAGAAAGGTGCGGTATTTGGCGGGTTGCTTGAGTGCCCTCTGAAGCCCACTGCAAAGAGAAAGTACCAAGTTAGTATATTTACTAGCAACTGGATGGCGATGCAAAGAAGTTTATTTTCATGTACACTGATTCTCTTATGTGCTATCCTGTAGGGGTCAAATCAAACATTCATCTTCACAACCTTATATGGCGAACCAAGGCTATTTAGACCAACTGGTAAGAATATAATGTTCTAGCATTCATCTAAATTGTGTTTAGGTCTTCTCCTGGGAGATTGTGCCAGAATTCTGGGGCATACATAAATGCCCGTCTGGGATTCAATGCAAAATGGTCCCCAAACATATTTACATTTGGGGTATGCCAAGATGCCAAACAATAGATATAGATCGCTGACAAGTAAAACCAAATTCATGAACTAGATTACCTTGATTTACACTACAAGGAAGCTTTGATTTTTCAGATCTTGAGGTGAAGGGTACTTCTTCCTTTAGGGATCCAGGAAGCAAAATGTATCAAAACTCAGTTTCTGATAGATTGCATAAAATTTAAATTAGGATGGGGATGATGTGACTTAGAGAACTTTATGTTGCATTTGTCTGATTGCGCAATTGGGCACACAGTAGTTATTGGAAGTATCCATTTTGATGTGAGTATTCTATCATAAACTGAATGAACCTAAATTTTTATCTTCTTTACTTGCTAGGTGCCAACAGATACTTCTACTTGTGTTTAAATGACATGCTTGCACTTGGAGGTGGTGGAAATTTTGCTTTATGCTTGGATGAAGATTTGTGAGTTACACTTTTCCATTTTCTTTGGAACTATGTATGAATCAGAAATTAGTACTATTTTATTTATCTTAGGTCTCTTTCTTAAAAGGTTAACAGGCAGTAGTGGAGCTTGTGAAACATTTGGAAACTTATGTTTGGCTCATGATCAAGAATTTGAATTGAAGAATGTTGAGGTATTTCTCTTTTTCTGGAATTCCTTTAACTGCATTGTCTCTTGTCTAATGTTGATTCATTTGAGGTGCTCTGCTATCTCTTCCCAAAGTCACCTCCAGACGGGAGATAATCTGGAAAAAGAAATAAAAAGAAAGCAATTTGCATAACTGTGAAAACCAATGCTAAATCATCACAAATAAAATGAGGAATCTACTCTCTCATTGTCACCAACCACCCCCACCCCTTAACACCAATGCTTTGTGTAATCTTATCTAACTTCTTATCCTTTTTGTTTTGCAGCTGTGGGGTTTTATGCATGCATCTCGGTACCTTGGTTAGTTCAAGAACTGGGGATTCTTGTCTAAGTACTAAACTGTTTCTTTATAATCTAATATATTACAAGACTCTGGGCTTCCACGGACTACGGCTCATATTTATGCCTTACTAATAACTGTTGATAATCAATCTTATTATTCTTTATTAGACTTGGGGTTCTTATTTATGCTTCTTACTAAACTGTTGATAACCTCTATTCATTGTATCTGAATATATATATATATATATTGTATGTATCTGTATGTTACTCGGCTTTTCATGTAATGATGTATAATTTTTTTATTGGTGCATCCTATTTAGTTTAATGGTCTGTTGTGCCAATGCAATTAATGTGATACTTCACTAATGCAAAGGTACATTCCTTTATTTTTCCTCGGAGAAGATTTGAATTGAGAATCAATCAAAAGTCCAAATTTGTAAAAATATTGAAAGTTGAATTGATTTTTTAAACTCTTGGTTTAACACAATGAAAACACAACCTAAATGTTACACAAGGTCAAAGTTTGACATCATGCAAAATTAAGATAAGATCTTCCTGAATAAAAATTACAATTCAACAAATTTAGATTAGTTAGAATTATGATGGTTCCAAATACAAAATGGTCTAATAAATAGAAAAAAATATTTTTTCAAAATTTTTAATAAAAATAAATTATTAGAGGAAATTAGCAGCAACACTCACTATGCAGTTGAAGGTGTCATTTTCAGCTTAAAATTGCATTTTTAGAAAAAAAAAGTTTAAATTAGAAAGGACAATTAAACATTGTATTTAGTAACACTCCTCTGCTGAAGTCACTTTACTACCGATTTAAACAGAATGTAGCACATATTTTATGCTTGGTAAACAACTCAAATGTAGCCTGACCATGTAAGATGACAATTTGCAACTACAACTAGGCAAAGGTCAATTGTCTTGGGACAAACAATTACTTGTTAGATATCATTACATGCAAATGAGCTCTGGACTAAGAATCACAACACCAGGTTGGCCAATGAACTCCAGAACTACTTCCACAGGAGAGATGAAGCGCCCACATGAAATACATTGTATAACTAAACTCCTCGGCCAACAAAACGAACCGCCATGTAACAGTTGTACTGTTGCATTGAATGCCTAATGAGTTGGAGATGAGATCAACTCTCTGATGGACCATCCTCAAGGGGCAGGCCAAAGATTCTCAGATTTCGGTCCATTGATCCAGTAGCTAGGTACTTAGCATCTGGCCCAAATTTTAAGCTAGTTGTTTTACCTGCAATAACAAGATGATTCAAGATTTAGAACCGACTCAGAAACTTAACTTTAAAGTGTACATCCATAAAACCAAAATCCAACTGAGTAAGAGAGAGAACCTGTGCCTGACAAGTCAGGGAATGTTTTGATACAATTCCATTCAGATTTAACATTTGCAACTTGATAAATTCTGCAATACATCCAAAGAAAGAGATTAATCTTCTAGGAGACAGAATTTCAAAATTTGCAGTTAATACCATGCGAAGAACCACTATGTAAATCATTTTATCTTGCCAGTAACACTTTGTATAAAGTATACTATTGAAAACCACAACGGAAACTAAGATTCATACAAAAGATTCACCAAAATCAGGTAGAAAACTTCAAAAAGAAAGTGACATGAAAAGAGAGAGTGTGTTTGTGTCAATGCATGTACAAGTACAAGTTGCTTGTTTGCAGGTTTTACAGACCTTCAAATGCAAAGAACAGGTAATTGAGGGAAAAAAAAATGCACAGTTCACTGTAGGTTACCTTATATCTGAGCCCCCAGTTGCAAGGTAACTTCCACTATGGTCAAACTCAACTGCAAAAAACAAGGCAGAGAATCAGTCACTTATGATGGGTGAATATGATGCAAGACCACATTGAGTACACAACTTCCTTTCATTAGTCAAGACAACTATTTATTTCCTTGAGGCAGGTTAATGAAGCCATATGTCAATACAGAACACAACTCTCCACTGAACAAATCCAGGTAGTTTTAACATAAAAGCTCATTAAAATCTAGCCACAAAAAAAAAGCCTTCTGAAACACCAAGTCAATCCTACATGCATGTTGCTTTTTGACTCGCAGGTTTATTAACATTAGTTGTTTCTTTCACTTTCATTTTGTAAGAATAACAAGAATCAACAAATATCGTTAGCCTCGTCTCATAAAAAATTCCCTACAATTACAAGAGAGATGGCATGCCTCATCTTTTATGTGCTAGAAGACTGCCGGCACGCAAATATAAAAAGTAAAAAAAAATCAAAACAATACAACTTGAATATTATATATGAGATTTTGTCATAAAAATAATGAAAAATCAAGCATTAGGGTACCTGCTTGAATTGGAGTATTATCTTCAGAAGCAAAGGTCCTAAAGTTCCTCAACTTACGTAGATCCCAAAGCTTGACACCATCTTGAGCAGCCGTCTAAAAAAAACAGACAACAGTCAGAAAAATAGGGGTGTACGAATATTAAAAATCAATAATAGCTTTGGGCGTCGGAAATAAAAACAAACCGCTAGGAAGTAACCATTTTCTGAAAAGGAAACTGCGGTTACAGGCCCAACCATGTCCTCAAATTTGGCAACAGGAGCCTAGAGACGGAGAGAAATTTAGGGAAAATAATATAAGATAACAAAGTATGAAATGAATCCTTTATATTGATAAAATCCGGCATTAGCATCTTACCTGGCTTTTCACATCCCAAATCCTAACAAGAGGACCTGATGTACCTATTCCAATGATAAGGCCATCAGGATGAAAAGCTGCAGTGGTAAAACCTTGAGAACCAGAATCATCCGAAACCTACCAGAAAATTTTGGGGTATAGTCACAGGGATATTGAAGCAAATATTCAGATGAATAATTAGAGATAGTTTTATGATATTCTTCAAGTAAATTTCATGGTGTAAACCTGCATTTAAGTTTGTGAGTGTGTATGAACACACATACATACCTGAGTAAGGCATCGCCCAGAATCCAGCTCATAAAAGCACCATGAATTATCAAGTGATGCTGTCACAAAGTAGTTATTGGTTGGATGAATAGTAACTGCTTCAACCTGAAAAATTCAGCAAACACAATGTCTCATGTTCAAGAAAAGGCAACCTAGGATTCCCCATATCTTTGTAGAATTTTAGCCGAGTTGCAGACACAGGAGAAGAGAGTAATGCTAGAGCTGCAAAAAAAAAAAAAAACTAAAGCAGCATTCAAGTTTTAGCTAATTGAGCTTGACTTGAGCATGCCAAAATATATAGTCATATAAAGGTTTAGGCTCATTACAGACGTACAAAGGCATACAAGAGCGAAAGATTGTACAGCCATTGGTTTTTTGGGGAATGAACTAGTGCTTTGTTAAATTTACAACCCATTTAACATCTTCCATTTTAACAGAGTCAAAAGCCAATGATATAAATTCCAAAATTAGCCCCAAAATTCAATGAAGCATTGGAAGATGATCAGTAATATTCTTCTTTGGTGCTCCAAGGAAAAAACTGTATAGAGTCAAAGGTTAGTCTAACCAATTATTTTCATTTTATGATTAAGAATAACCTAGTTTTCTAGGGTGAAAGAAGTGCTGTCAAGGGGGAAACATCACCAACTAGCATTGCCATTACTTTGGTGATGATTACAATTTGACAATTGGTCTTTTTAAGAGAATATGGGATTATTCTACTATCTGTTAAATCTAAGCTTAATAGCTTTATTAACCTTTTGAGCTGGTAGTATAATATTTAGAATGTATATGTTTATGCACCTGTGTCTCGTGACTTGGCAATACAAGGACACTAAGCGCCTTGTATGCCTATTGCCCTAGGTATAACTTTATATATCTGTTGTTTTATCAGCATTTCCATGTAAATGTTGATACATGTGAAATCTCTTAGAAATGTGACAAGTCACATAATTTACTTTGTTTCTTCCTCCCATTCTTGAAGCAAGCATGGAGGTGGCCCAAGGTCATCCCATGAGCAAGAGACAATATGTCGAAAATAGTGCTTCATTTCACAAACTACAACTGCACACAGACATGCTGAAGGTAATTTTAAAATTCCAAATTTCCTTGATGAAATTTAAAGCATTAATATGGACAACAATAATGCTAACCAATGAAATATAGGTTTAATTCCTTAAGGTACCTCAATAATAGAATTAAGTCTAACCAACAGCATTAGAATGCCCATGCTAATAATTATCAAAAATGGTTTAAGATGTAGAATGATTTCAAAAGAATTTACGCCAAATTTTTAACTTCTCCAGTACATTTGACAAGTTATGCTCCCTTCCATTGAAATATACCAAACAAAAATGTAAGCTATAACAAAAAAGAGTAGTAAATTCATTACCAGCAGAGATCTCTGCTTAACCTACACTCCCACATCCACTCCCCCCCACCCTCCTCCAAAAAATAAATAATAGCAGTTACCTCAGTAGTATGATCTTTCAAGATGTGTCTGCAGTCATAGCTTCCATCCTCTGATCCTTTCCATATACGAACTGTCTGCAATAGGTATCAGAAAATTTTAAAGCTTGGCACAAAACTCAACAAGAGACAAAATTATAGATTAACTCTAGATATGGCATCCTTCCCTGTTACTAAAGGAATTCTAGCTAACTGCCAAGCAACACTAGAGGTGGAGCTTGAGAAACAAGGTTGAGAATCCTCAGGATTCACATAAAAGTATTGGTTCACCAATACTATATTTAATGTTGAATAATGCATTGACAATTTGTTAACTCAAATATATGGCCCCACAATTTGGTTCTTTCTGTGCTCAATTTTGTATCTTGTTTTTGTTCCCAGCTTCCAAATGATACTACGATACCACAGTTTAGCAACAATGATGCACCAATCACTATCTCACATAAATATTTGCTGGTTAACATCATGAAAAAAATAATTCTTTATGGCACCACCATTGGTTCTTTTTTGTTCAATTTTGTATCTTGTATTTCTTCTCAACCTCTTAATGATTCTATGGATGGCACAGTGTGCCAACAATGAAGCACCAATCATATCTTTCATAAATAATTGCTGATTAACTTTATGACAGAGAAAACAGCATTTTATGGCGAGTAATTTCATACAGGATATGCTACATATCCTACTATTGATTTCTTAACAACCTTAGAGTAAGCTACCAGATAGATACCAAGAAATTTTACTACCTAATAGATAGTCGTAACTAACAAAAACAATTTTATCAGATCAACACTCATACAATCACTACAGAGATGATACTTTTACAGCATTCATAAGAAACAGCAAAATAATTGTGATTCCCAAGGTACAGGAAAGTGACACCCCACTACAGTAACATTCTTTATCATTTCATTGCAAAGTAAATGATAGTACTACCAGATATTGTTACTTTATCTTTGCAATTTATAATCATTGATGTAGATTTGGCCGGAATGCTATCAACAGACCTAGATATACATTCAAGAAAAGAACTTAAGGAGCCAACAATTCCATCTTAGTTCAACAAGAATAAATGAATAATCATACTACATAAATGAGCCAGAAAACTAATCAAAGATTAAAGTAGTAATAGTAGAGAAGACTATAAAGAAGAAAAGGATAAATGAACTTTTTGAAATAAGCATGGAAAAGCAACATAAAAACAGAGCTTAGGAAGTGGGTGCACATATTCGAAACCAAAAAGATTCAATTTACCTTATCAGCTGAAGCACTAACAACCAGTTCTTTCTCAGGCACAAATTTGACACTCGTAACCTAAAAGGATAATAAAGATTATTTTGGTATTGATACTAATCATACAAGGGTAAAAATTTCAAAATGTCCATATCAGACCTTCTTCGAATGACCACTGAGTGTTGACAAAATTTCTCCTTTTGGTTGATCAAAGACAACCACATTTGTGTCGACCCCACCAGTTGCAATGATATCCTGACAAATTAACAAACTAATTCAACATATACTGGTGACATGGATATAAATTTATCAATTACTGAACTTACATGCCAATTGCACACCCACAAACAAGGTTTCTTGTAGTTTATATAAACTAAGAAATACTCCCTCTGTTGAACATTGATTATTCATTCTTGACTTAATAGAAAATTCAAAGAGATCGTTTTAATATAGGCAAGCTACTACATAACATACTTAGTAACGGAACCGATGTGTTAATGGGATATGAATTCCTTAAACATGGAGATTGTCTGTGGGATTTAGATTAAAAAATATATGTATTTCATGAAAGTCCACATTCATTTTTCAACAGCTCAAAGTAGAAATGTAGACATTCAATTTGGATGCATGAATAACAAAGTTTTGCAGGACATCAAGATTAATAGCTCATTTAACTTCTAAAAACTCAAAAGCTGATATGTACTTGTATTATTTGATATAGGAGACTTTGATATATTAGATAAATTGCATACGTCCAAATCCTTCTGTGACAGTAGAAGTTGAGTCATTGACAATCATTTGCATGTCATAATCATGATGTGAAAATTCAAACATTAAGATAATTGAAATACCCATTTTTTAATAGAAACTCAGGTATCAATTCAAATTTAGAACAAGATCATGTTAAAAATTTTAGATGTCCTGCTCTAACTAAAAAGATTCTGGAACAGCTACTGATCTGTCAAGGAAAGCTCTCAGAACAGAGTAAGCAGAGAGATAAATTCTATAATAAAAGGTAGTTCCTTACCCTAGAGTAAAGAGCATCCAAAGATAATATGCCAGGTTTGTTGGTTTTGTGAAGTGGAAAACTATTAAGCTGTGTGTATCTCTCAACAGCAGCAACAGGAGCCAGTGTGGAAGATATCTGAAAATTATAATGAAAAGATCATAAAATATACACATAAATTAGTCAAGATAAACACAAACAATAAAGAGAAACTAGCATACATCAAAGTATCAATGGCACTATTTTCATAAATCAATAGCAAGGCTATAACTACCACATATATTACCTGTCTCTTTTTCCTTTGCAGTGATAGTGCAGCATTGCAATCAGTAAGCTCAGAAATGATACTACTATCAATTCCTGGTCGAATTTTCTTGCCACTGGGAACCATCTCATCATCTTCAGCGGCTATATGGAGGTGAAGAAAGCACAAATCAGCAATCACATATCAGAAGCTTGCAAAGATTTGAGCCTAAAATAATAACATATAAAACCTCTTTTCCCATTAGATAAAGCAGCAGCATTAGCTGGAGGCCCAGTCATGGCTGATACAGGCATCTGTCTTTCTGCCAGTGCCAATAAACCCCTTGCTTCATCCCTTTCCTTCTTCAGCCTTGCAATTACACGGCATGCTGCATCATGCTGTCAACACATGAAAAACACATGCAACAATATGTCAAAGAGATATCATGGAAGAAGCATAGGTTCCAGCAAATAATTACTTTCTTTTATATGAAATTAAATAAAAAAGATCCTCTTAGCTCGAGACACAAACCATGGTATAATTTCTTAAACAAAAATGAAGATATTTGCACATTATTGTGAAGCAAACATAAATACATATACTATCTTGGAATAGAATACCATCTCTTACCTGATATAGAGCATGACTTAGCTCTTGCCGAGCATTCTGTAATTGCTTCTCTAGAGAATGATTGGAGAGCATCAAGGCATCCCACTCCTAAAAGGCAGAGAATAAAGAAAGAAGAAGCAAAAATCAAATCTTAATACTCAGTAGCCAACTGTGCACTTTTATCTAGAAGAAGAATTCTCCATTGTGTGATAAAACACAATAACAATACAACAATACTTGAGCATTAGATTGCCAAACCAAAAGTAATTTATTAGAGATGAAAGACAGCAGGATATAATCGTAATAGACAAAAATATACTGATTTCAAGGATGTAAGATTACTTGGTAGGTTAAAACATTGAATCGAACCACTGCATCAACAGGATCATTTTTATCAAGAAAACAGACATACTTATAAAACATAGCACTAGCAACAGAAGAAGAAACATGCAATACAATCAAGCAATTTCATTCAGTGAAAAAGGTTCTAAATTCACAATTACATACAACATAAATGGCTAAATACAGATTTTCAGCACAATATCTTCTAAATCAAGATAATAGGAGCAGCCTTAGTGAGAACTGATGGTTATGTAAATATTTTCTGAACAAGAAAGACATACCACATGCAACAATCCCAACATTCCCGGAATACTAGCACCTTGTACTGGCCGAGTCTTTGCTATCTGCATTAAAAAATTAATTATGTTGTTTAAGTAAACTGCAGGGTACTAAAATCATGGAAAGAGAATTTTCTCGTAGTCATATTGCTATGAAACAATCAGTAGGTAGGTGCATCAAAGAACATCATACCTTGCCAGCTTTAACTGGAACAATGTCTTCCATAGTTAGAGGTTCTCCGGTAACTGGACATTTACCATAGTCCTAAGCAAGAAAGGGAAGAGAAGAGAAGACCAAGAATAAACCAAAAGAACAAGAAAACTTCAATGATAGTCATAGACGATTTTTTTTTTTTTAATTAAAAATGGAAAATTAAAAAATTGGAGCAATATAAATCTTTCACCTTAAAGATCACACATATTAAATATCCTCAAACACATTTACCACACGAAAATAGAAGGTATGCAGTCCTAGTTCCCACAAGTTTCAAAGAACTTCAATCAATCTTCACGAAACTAAAATTTACCCAAAGAAACAAAATTCTTTACACACTAATTCTTTACCTCCATGGGAAAATCATATCATTTAAAGCTCATTGTTTACGGTTTCCACTCAGGTGACCTATACTACCAGCTTTAACCTCTAATTTTAACTTTTCTATCAGGTTCAGCAGCAGTTCAAGTACTCCTATATCAGTGCAATAAATAAGAAACTTTAATCACAAACCCTCTTGCTACATTTACGCTTAAAACACATCAGACTTCAAACTTTAGAAATTCCAACTTCAAATACAATCGACTAATCCATATATTCACTGCTTCTACGCATACATTCTTCATTTAAGTAACAGAACTAGAAAATCAATAAACAAAGCTCACCAAAAACCTAAGGTAATAACTTCCAGGTAATATAAATAAAAAATGGAAGAGAGGGAAAATAACTTACTGAGATGTGTCGCTCGATTAAACGCTTCTCAAAAAGGTATCCGGACTTCTTAGAGACCATTGGCTCCTCCGGCACCTCGCCGGAAACTGAAAGGTCACAACAGCCATAGATCAGAAAACAACAAAATTGAACTAAAGAAGCAAGTTTAATGAGTTCGAAGAAAACTTCGTAGGCAAACCGAGAACGTACTTGAGCAAATCATTGTGAATAGTAATTGCAGCAAACTACAGGCGGAGGTGGAAAATCGGAAGAGCTCACTCTGAATAATTCGCGGCGATGGGAAAGCGGAACGGCTCGGATGAGGGGAAGAAGAAGAAGGAAGAGGGTGAAAAAGAGACTGAGAAGAAAAGAATTAAAAAAATAAAAACTGAATAGAAGGATTTTTTGAGGGTTTTGGAGGGCAGACTGGAGAGATAGGTTTTCGGACCGGTTTAAATTTTTGCAGCTAACCCGGCCACCCGGCCTAGTAATTAGACTCATATTATATATATAGGCAAATTGGCCAAATTCATCCCTTACATTATAAATTTTTTGCGATTTCATCCCTTTTTTTTTTTTGGAAAATTTCATCCCTTACATTATAAATTTTGGCCAATTTCATCCTTTCTGTTAATTTTTTTCCGGTCAACCGTTAGTCAACTGTTATTTTAAAAAAAATTATTTTCTCAGGGGTAAAAATGTCATTTTACTATTTTTTTTTTTAAAAAAAAACAAAAACCATAAAAATTTTAATTTTTCTTTTAGTTTGACATGACAAAAAAAAAGTCAAATTAGCCAAAAAGGTCCCTTACATTATAAATATTTTGCGATTTCATCCATTTTCTTTGTTTTTGGAAAATTTCATCCTTTATCTTATAAATTTTGGCCAATTTCATCCTTTCTTTTAATTTTTTTGGTCAACTATTAGTCAACTTGTATATTTAAAAAAAATTATTTTCTCGGGGGTAAAAATGTCATTTTATTGTTTAAAAAAAAAACCAAAACCTTAAAATTTTTAATTTTTCTTTTAGTATGACAAACATGTCAAACCAAATATTAATAAATAAATATATATAAATTTAACTATTTACTTTTCAAATTAATATAAAACTTGCAAACAAATATTACGATTGTTAAAATATTTTTAATAAATGGAGTTTCAATTTTTTTATAATTTTAAGATCTTTTGAGGGAGAATTTAAAGAAAAAATATATGTAAATGACAAATTTATTTCTAAGTATGTCCATTTTTATTTAACAAGCCAAATTAATAAGTGAAAAAGTGATTCCAAATAACTAATATAATAGCATTTAAAATCTTTGAAAATTGATATAAATAAAAAAATATAAAAGATATTTTTGACCAAAATATATGATATTAAGTATATTTTTAAAATTGATAATTTTCCTTGTCATGTCAAACTAAAAGAAAAATTAAAAATTTTAAGGTTTTGGTTTTTTTTTTAAACAATAAAATGACATTTTTACCCCTGAGAAAATAATTTTTTTTAAATATACAAGTTGACTAATAGTTGACCAAAAAAATTAACAGGAAGGATGAAATTGGCCAAAATTTATAAGATAAGGGATGAAATTTTCCAAAAACAAAGAAAATGGATGAAATCGCAAAATATTTATAATGTAAAGGAACCTTTTTTGCCAATTTGACTTTTTTTTTTTCATGTCAAACTAAAAGAAAAATTAAAATTTTTAGGGTTTTTGGGTGGGTTTTTTTTTAAAAAAAAAAATAGTAAAATGACATTTTTACCCCTGAGAAAATAATTTTTTTTAAAAATAACAGTTGACTAACGGTTGACCGAAAAAAAATTAACAGAAAGGATGAAATTGGCCAAAATTTATAATGTAAGGGATGAAATTTTCCAAAAAAAAAAAAAAAATGAAATCGCAAAAAATTTATAATGTAAGGGATGAATTTGGCCAATTTGCATATATATATATATATATATATATATATATATTTATTTTTTATTTTTTTTTTTTTTTTGGTATCCGAACCCCCACACGGGCCGATTAATCCGGATTCTGCCTGAGGTGCGCTCGCAGAGTCCAACTCTTACTCGAGAGTGAGAGTTTGACTCAAAGCTTTTTAACGTAGTGCTAATTGAATATATTTTTAATATCCAATTTAGTTCTTTGCCATTTTTAATTACTTGAGTTGATCATATGATTATTTATTTAATTTTTATTGTCTGAATAATTTTTTTTAGTGAATAATTAATAAATTATATGTGTTTAAAAATCTAAAAGAACAAACTTAAAGATCTCTTGAAATTGAATAATTTAAAAATATCCAAAATTATAATAAAAATCATGAAAATAATATGGAAACAAAGTTGGAAGGGGTAGTTAGTAGTTTGTATGTTTTAATTTTCTTTTCGTAATTTATCTAACTATTTTGGTCAAAGAATTGAGTCAGTATTGGACCCTATTGGGAAAACTTTCCCTAGGGTCTCTCCATAGTTTGAACTCGAGACCTCGCATATGAGTAACTCCATTTTTTTTTGTTTTATTAGATTATTTAATTTTCGAAACTATTACAACACTAACTAATCTAAATTCAGTTCGGGTTACACCTAGAGTTCATTATTAAACTTTTACTACGAGATGGGTGTGTTTTTAATCTGGCCCATTTAATTAGCCAATATGGGCAATGAAGAAAGGCCTATTGATACGAAGCTGAGGATGAATGGACTTGGACCATTTGCATAAACTTATTCCTCGTTTTAAATTTGCCATTAAATTTTTAAGCGCATTTTGTAATCTCGTTTACAATTAATAAATTGCAAAAACAATTATATAAAGTCATTGTCATGAATAAATAATAAAACAAAATTTTTATTTTCTACCAAGAAGAAAAAGTGTGCATCACTTTTATATGAAAAGTAATATACATAATTCTAAAATGCAAATGAGTTGGTAAGGAGCTCTCTTGACTTAAGTGAAATCGAAAGTTTGAATCTCTCGAGTTTTGTATACAGCTATTTAAAATTTGGGACTAGAATTTCCTTCTGTAAAGAACCGACCCGGCTTGAACGGAGATTAGTTTGGATACGGATTAGCTTAAAAGTGTCCTTTTATAGTTTGAGACATATTTAGGAATAATTGATTAAAAATACAGAATACAGTATAAAGTTGCCTTCTACGATTCTACTTAATTTATCAAGTGAAATGTTCTAAATTTGACTCACCTTAAGGACGGTCTCGAACTATATTTTAGTCATGTGCGAATTCATTTTAAATTAGTAAATGAGAACACAAAATATTTCAGTCGTGTACTAATCGTTTTTTAATTAGTTGATGAAATTATTGTGCTACTAAAAATATCTTCACTTGTATATATATATATATATATATATATATATATATATTTACCAAGTAAAATAAAACATATATCATCATAAGGATAAATGTGAAAATTAAAGTATTATGTTCATATTCCTTCAGATAAAAGAAAACCTTTTTGTATTATTCCTTAAATAAATTGACTGATTAGATACTTCAATTATTTATTATTAAAACCCCCAAATAGTCTTAAAAAACACATATAAAATATATGTAGTTTTGGATATTAATTTGTGCCCATATAATTATTATATCCTTGATGTGAGGCTAAAGTTCTCTGGTTTTTTTAATTTGAAATTCTTTTGACCATATATATATATATATATATATATATATATATATATATATATATATATATATTCTAACAAAGAAAAAGTTCGATTTGGAATCCGTATCTCTTATTGGTCTTAGGAATCAAAATCCTAGAGAGAGTGCATAATCTAAATGAAAGACAAATTGTCCCTTTTAATATATATATATATATATATATATATTTAAATGTATGTATGTATATATGTATATATATTGTGAAACCATTTGAAGAATCAAAGGTCACAGCAAGAAATGTTTTGCTAAAATTCTTTCCACACTATGAAAGGATAAATTCTTGTTGTAACACATTCTTTAGAAAAATATCACATACACACACATATATATATAGATAATCACCAGCTAGTATGTTGAGAGAGTAAAATATATATATATATATATAAGTTCGATATTTGAATTTTTATTTTTATTTTTTACATTTTTTAATATTGAAAGTTATTTTTTCGATTAATTTAGATTCAGTTCAAATTGTGTTTAGGGTGTCGGGGATTCACAATGCATAGAACTCATGACCTTATATAATATTTTTCAACCACTAATATTTTTTTATTCTTTAACTTTTTTTTAAAAAAAAATTAAGGTAATATTTAGTTTTATTTTTTCGTAATAGTCTTGAAATATTGATACATAAAAAATAATTAAGTTATATATATATATATGTATGCAATCGCAACTAGAGCTATTCACGAACAAAGCTCGTTCGAGCTCGTTTAAAGCTCGTTCGAGCTCGTACGTTTATTAATCGAACCGAACTCGAACAAATTTTTAGGTTCGATTAATTTTCGAGCGAACTCAAACGCTGTTCGTGAACATATTATTATTTTTTTTTATTATAATTCATATATATATTATTTAAATAAAAAAAAGTTTTTAAAAAAAAGTGTCATAGTTCGCGAACTCGTTATAAACAAATAATCGAACGAATTCGAGCTCGAACTCGAGCTCGGGTATGCTTGAAAGTTAAACGAGCGAACTCGAGCTCGAACTCGAGCTTTATAAAAAAATAATCGAACGAACTCGAACAAAAGTTTTGACTCGAATTATTAAACGAACGAGCTCGAACAGTGTTCGAACACTTAATCGAACGACCTCAAATTTCCGATGTTCGATTCGACTCGACACGTTTACCGCTCAACCCAATCATCAAATTCAAGCAGGATTTTATTTGATGTAAATAGTCAGCGTCCACTGAACGCCGAATTGTAACGGTTTAGGGTGACAAACAAACAAAGCTAAAGAATCATTGGAAAAGAGAAAAAAGTGTTACTCAATTATTGTGATTTTACGGTATTTTTATATGTATTATTGTGATATTTCATGTTACATTGAAAATATATATAAATTTGTAATAAGAATGAATTTAGATATTAATAATCAATTTAAGATATCTTTTAGTACAATCGAAAATGTTGAATTACAAAAATATAGACAGAATAATTAGAAAGAGGAAAAATAATAATAATAAAAAAAAAAGAAAGTGAGGAAGAATTTTCTTCTCTTTTTTTTTTTATATTGGGTACAAAAACGAGAATATCATGTAACTTCTTTCATTTTCTTAAATTAATTAAGAGCTTTTTTTTTTTTTTTTTTTTTTTAAACTTACAAAACATAATGTTGTATAAAAATACAACAATTATGAATTAATCAAAAGATGAGGAATAAAAAGGTAACAAAAAATAACCAATCAATAAAATATATACATCAAAAGACTTTTTTTTTATTTGTTGTGACGGGACCCACCCAAGACACCCGTACCATAAGAAAAAAACTTTTTTTTAAAAATAAAATAAAAAAAATAAAAAAGATCACAAACTAACAAAAAGTATACATGTGAAACTAAAAAGTGCATTTTTTTTTTTTAAAAAAAAACATTCATTCTATATTGAAAATTTATTTTTGCGTTAATTAATTCATATTCAAACTATATTATACAGTAAAGTCCAACTCTTACCCGAGAAAAGACCTCATTTCAACTTTTATATGACGTTCACAACATATATCAACCCATAATATAAAATTTTTAATATGTTTTTCTATTTTTATTGTGTCTAGTTAAGGGTTTAAAAATGTATATTTTCTTTAAATAAAGAGTGGAATATTTAAGTCATTGACTAGGCACAACGGAAAACAATGATATATGAGGTCGAGTGTTCGACACTCACTTGTGAACGTCATGTAAGAGTCGGAGTGAGGCTTTCCTTCGAGTAAGAGTTGGACTCTAGGGCAACTCGGACTGAATTTAAATTAGTCAGAGTTGTGATAATTTCGAATACCAAATGATCTAAAAAAAAGAGTGGAATACTTTTCGAATTTTGAAAAGATAGGTGTTTAGTCTTCAAATTCTTTATATATATATATATATACATACATAATTATTTACTAAGATTTTGTAGAATCATGGAGCTGGTCACGAAACAACTTAGTTAGAATTGATGGGATAAGATTTTTCTTTATATATATATTGACAGTCGTTTCATCTTTGAATCAATGTCACGTTATTAAGTAGATTATCAAGAAAAAGTTTGATGCTCAATTCCATAACTTTAGCCTGCATATGCATTAATCTTACATATATATATATATATATATATATATGTGTGTGTGTGTGTGTGTGATCAGTCCTTTCAATGTGTAATTTCGAATATGTTTTCTCTTCACCCAAAAAAGATCGTCAAAAACATTATCTTGGATGCCCAACAACGATTTGATCCTTTCATCTTGATCATACTCCAAAAAAAAAAAAAAAAAAAAAATTATGTTCCACCAAAATCTCCACACACACACACATATATATATAAATATATATCTCCTCCTAGGATTTCGCTTGCCAATTATGGTATAATCTTCCGTTGTACAATTCCTAGGTTTTAGTTTGAATTGGTTTGAATTCACATGTAATATTTATGTGATACTTTGGTTAATCTTTAAAAATTTGATAACCTCATATATTTGTTATAAGTGTTTGTAAGAATCGGTGTAAAAATTAACTATTAGACTTTCAAATTAAATTTAAATTAGTCAGAACAATGAATTTAGAGATGAAACAGTTAAAAAAAAGTGATAACCTAGTTGGTTTGGTTTACCTTACTTAGGTGTTTTACTTAGTCGTCCAATGAAGGACTTAAGTTCTATATATACTAGAGACGGCTTTATATCGCAATTTTAACTAATATACTATAGTTTTAGGAGTTTTCTCTCAACAAATCCTTTTAAAATTAGTCAATAAGAATATCGAGTAAAAAAAGAAAAAAAGTTAATGCAAAAGTACTATATAAAGTTGAGCGGGAGGGATGTTGGTCGAATTAATTGGCTACTAAAATTGAGGAAAAAGGTAAGTATATAGGAATTAAATGTACGTACCTTTAATTTGTTGCAAAAGCCATGCACGAGGGGTGTCGCGATTCGGAATGTAGGTACCAAATATATTATTCTTTTGTAGAAGGAAATTTGGGAAGAGATCGTTTTCTGAAAGCAGTCCAAGGAATTAACTGTCACGATCCGACAGCCATCCTATATCGTATTTATGCGTCGACAGTATTTAGGATTAATTACTTAAAATTATTTTGGTGGTATTAAAAAAATAATTTTAAGTAATTTATCTAGATTAAAATAGTTCGACTTAGTTCATCCAAATTTATTTGGTTAAGCCCACAAAGTCCAACTCTTACTCGGGGGAAAGTCTCACTTTGACTCTTACATGACTCTCACAGCGAGTGTCAAACTCTCGACCTCGTGTAACATTCATAATGTGTTTTCTCATTGTGTCAAGTCAAAGGCTTAAAAATAAAATATATTTTGAGTTGACAATAAGTATTTAGATCCATGCTTATATTTCATGTCATATTCTTTCGTATTTATCATGTGAGACGATATATCACATTAATTATAAAAAGATTAGTTAACTTTTTTTTTTATCTCTACCGGTTGCGCTTGTAGAATCAAACTTTTATTCGAGAAAATAAATCTCTTTGACTCTTGCATAATATTTACAACGAGTGTTAAACTCATGATCTTATATAACATTCATTTATAATAAATATCAAACTCGTGATCTCGTATAATCGTAATATAAGTTATAGGTCCTTAAAGAGAGTATACATCTTGGAAGTGGATTGCCTTGTCTGGAATCAAAGGCAACTCAGCTTAATTTCCCCCTTTGTCCAATATCTGTCTTTTAAATGCTTTTTTTTTTTCTTTTCTTTTCTATTGCATACTTGTCACCAGCAAAGACTAGATACTTGTCAACAGTTGATTTGTTAGAATCATATTCCACCATTTTTCCTTTTTTTTTTTCCACAATTCAGGGACTAATTTATAAATTGCACTTAAAAAAAAAAAAAAAAAAAAAATTTATAAATTGCACTATTTCTTATCTTTAATTTTTTTTCTTTTCTTGTCAATAAAATTATTCAATAATTTATAATTTTTCAAATTTAGTTGACTAATATATATCTATCTGTAATGTCCGTAAAAAAAATAAAAAATTATGATAACGACAAATATTATTATTACAAGTAAATATTTATTTTAAAACATATGAATTTAATTAGTCGATATTTGATATTTTGTAGCTTGTTATGGTGGAAAAAAAATTATCAAAAGAAAAATTGTATAAAATAATTATAGATCTATGGAATGTGTGTGTGTTTTTTTTTTTAAAATAGTATATATATATATATATATTTATAATAAAGACAAAAATACATTAAAATTTTAATATATATATTTATCAATTACATGTATATAAATAAATAAATATATATATATATACATGATAAAGTAGCATCTTAATTCGACAGAAATTGTATATATCCATTACTATACACTAAATTGACGTGTGTTATAATCTCAATTAGCATGGATAAATCATAATTATCTATTAACAATTGTAATTTTAATATAAATAATATATATATATATATATATTTAAACTACTCTTAACAAATTTTATATATTCTAGAATTTTAGAATATTCCTTACGTGAATATCTATACCCATCATTTATCCACTCCTAATATTCTATTTTAATAAATAAATAAATAAGAAAAAATTATCACATAAAAAAAAAAATTATTCCAATTGTTAGGGCACTAAGAAACCCTAATTATCTATCTAATCATCATTAACTCAATAATGAATCTCTCTCATCATTATCTCCAAGTCAATCCCATCAAGTCAAACTTTACAAGTTTTATTATTTTCTATATCTATATCTATATATATATATATATATATATAATAGGCATATATGGTAAACAATCGAAATCTAAAGACACTATTTTATTATTAATTCATATTTGAGTCAAACACGAAATGTAATTCAAGCTCGAATAGATGCATTTTTCCATTATGCCAATTGCCAAGAGCCAATATATATATATATATATATATATATATATATTTATTTATTTATACTTAGGTTATATTTTACTCTCTTCATCCTAAAAATGACATTAATCTAAGACATGACACAAATATTAATTAAAATTTTCGTAAAATTTCTTAAAATATAATTGAAAATGATTAATGCAATACATCTTTAAAAAAAAAATTAACATTTTATTAAAATTATATGTGAAGAAAAATTAAATAAGTGTAATTAACATAATTATAATAATAATAAATTGACAAGTATTTAATTACTTTACATCATATATGGGATTTACAATTGCTTACTAATGAGCTATGTTTGCTTGTCTTCGTGATTTATTTAAGAAAGGGATTCACACAATTAAAATACAACAAAAGGTAATAATATACGACAAACTAAGTAGAGATATCTAAATAAGGAGAGTCAGTCACGTTAATTGAATTATAACATTCTTCTTAAATATATATATATATATATATATATATATAATATATATATTGAAATGGAGAATCTTATGGTTTTTCAAGATTAAAATGATGATAATAACATTAAGTGAGTATATGTAACAGTAGAAAATGGGGAGAATAGAACACATCACAAAAACAATACTCAAAATGGAAGAAGTAGTGAAAAAGAATGCTTTGATGATGTTCTATCCGGCTGATGATTAGTCATTTTCCTTCATCTAAAGGAAGAATAATCTAACTAAATAATTATCATTCCAACAAAGTGACCCTTTTTTTTTTCTGTCTTTTTCAAGAAAGATTACTAACAGATAATTAACAAATTATCTAGGAAAAATTAATTTTTTCTTCTTATTGGTTTGTTCTTAAAGATATACATAATTGTTGATATTCTAGATTATTTCAGTTGGATAGATTTATAAAATATGATATTATTTTGTGTAAACTAAGATTAAACGTTTTGATACATATAAAGAATAAGAATATCAATATTCAAGTTAATTTATAAAAATTTTTTATAATATTTATATATCGTGCAATGATATTGTCCGTTTTGACCATATTTCATGGGTTTAAAATGTATTATTAAATAAAGAATATATTTCGAGTTTTTAACCAATAATTGCTCAGTGATCTTCTAGACGAAGCAATGAAGAACTTCATATTACAAAAATAATCAATTTTTTTTAGAATTGAAGCCTATAATCAAGAAAACAAACAAATTGAAATATAGTGATTCTAGGGGAAAATAATTTTATTCTATAAAATATATATATATATATATATGTATGTATGTATATGAAGTAGAGACTCCAACTTAGTAATACTAGAAACCTCCTAAAATTACTCAACTAATTAATTTGATTTGAAACTTAAGCTAATTAAGATTCTCTTTAAACTAATTCAACAAACAAAAAAGATTACTTCTACTAACTAAACTGACTCCTAAAAACTAGTACTACACTCATACAGCAGAAGCTTGCCTATTTTAACAGAAGCTTGCACATTTTACAGATATATACACATTATATATATATATATATATAAATTGAAAATTTTAACATCTAATTAAAATAATTATATATATATAAACTTAAAGTATCATACTATATTTTTTTAAGCCAGTTCACCTATAAATATTATATACGGTCAAAGTCTTCAAAATTACAAAAAAGAAAAAATAAATTACAAAATTACCTATTTGTCACGATCCGAACCCGCAAGGTGCGTGTTTCAACTACTTGATATTGTTCTCAATGTGCCGAAAGGATACCCCGAGTTGACTATGAGTACCTAAGCTCATTCTTATATATCATTATACGCTCACTTTTCATTTGGGACGATGTGGATAAAGTGTTATACTATCCAACAAAATAAATAAACAAATAACAATAATAATAATAAAATTAGGGTGAAAAGAATCGTTTGTTCACAGTATTGTGGTTTCTTTATCAAGTAAAAGGTTGAAGAATAAAGTTATGCACATATATATATATATATATGTATATATATATATATATATGTATGTATGTATGTGACAAATATAAATAAAGTTTAAGGATTAATTTATAAATTTTTTAAATGGCAGATTTCCGAATCCCAAAAGTTCACTCGTGGCTTCATTTCATTATCCTTTAACTTCTAATAATCTATTTCTTTGGATCTTTATAACAGCCTAAAAATAATAATTATTATATATATATATAATAAATAATAAAATAAAACACTCTGTATCTGAATTTTAATTCATTTCAGTAATATTTTAAAAAAAAGAAAATTAGAAAAGAAAAAAAGAAAAAGTGAAAATAGAAAGGATAAAAGAAGAATGAATATATAATATATAGAAATGAGTTAGACAGTTTTACACGTGTCGACATATGATGGAATCAGTAACAGTGCCACGCAGTCATAGGGTCAATGTGCGGACAAACGACAACTTCGGGTTGACTCAATGTCCAGACACTATATAACCAATTTAACGTTGTTCGTTTATTATGGTGTCTTTCTTCTTTCTTTCTTTCTTTCTGTTCTTGTGTTCTTCCTCTTTCTCTCTCTACATTCTCTTTTTTTCTTCAATCCAAAACAAAATCCATATTCATACTAATTAGTTCTAACCCAAAATTTGAACGTGTTTCTCTCTCTTCTTTTCCAATTGTTTCAGCTATTCATTTTGGATATACATATATACATACATATATATATACACACACATAGGATAAGAAATAATTAGATTCTTGATCAGGGGCCTTTTTTTTTTTCTTCCTTTTTTTGTTCGTCTGGGAAGAGAAGCTTGAGAAGAAGAAGGAGTATATATATACATATATATATATATTGGAAGGGAATTGTAACAATGTTGCAAGACATGGTTCATCAACCAACGGAGCAGATTCCCATTGTAATTTCTATCAACTTTTTTTTTATATATATATATTTTCTTTCTTGCATTGTTTATGAGTGCATAAATGAAAATGAAATTGAAAATTCTCTGCATGTATATATATATTCATTGTTTCTGGTATTTTTCTGTAAATAACCTCTATATATAATTTTATTTATTAGGGTTCTTGTTTTTGAATTTTTCTCTGTATGCCTGCCCTGTTTCTTCTTTTTCTAAATGTTCATTTCACCTGAGAAAAAAAAGCATTGACAGAAAGTTAAATTTTCTAATGCATGCATATACATATATATATATATATATATGTATGTATGTATATCTATGTATGCAGTGCATGCACCCTTTTTCATATATATATATACATATTTTCAAATATTGCAATTCTACACCAAATTTGTCATTTTCAAGAAGCACTTTAATTTGGTTTATTGACATGATCCCTTTCTAATGCTTACTTCCATTTTCCAATTTTTTTTTTCTTTTTCTTTTTCAAATATTTTCTAATCTCGAAACTTTTAGTTAAGTTAGATTACAGAAACACAACTTAATTAATTAATGGAGACATTTCACATGCACAAAAAACTATAAAACCAACAATACATACATATATATATATATATAATACATATTTCTTTCATGAGTGCTTTAATTTAAAGTTGTTCATTGTTTGTACAAATATGCATGTTTTTTTCTCTATTCTGTGCAAACCCTCAAACATACTATGCATTTCCTTGTTTGGTTAATTAATTAATTCCATTTCAAAAAAATTCTTTACTATTCTCAGTTTCCACAGGTCACATGCAAGCATAAATTCACATACTTTCTTTCATCATCTCTATACATACATATATATATATATATATGTATCTATCTGTATATATATATACTTTCTAAGAATAGAAATTATTCCCAATCTCTCTCATAAAGCATTTTGCATATTTGTCCACCACCATGAGAGGGATTAATTAAGATGTACTTCCGTAGATGTATGAAATTTTTTTGATTCTTTCTTCTTTCTTTTTTTTTTAATTTGATTGATGCAGGAGGAAATTTCAAGCCCTCTAAATGCACAAATCTTTGATTTCTGTGAATCCGAATTATTTCAAGAAACATTACAAAATTCAGAAGTTGCATCAAATTCAAATTGTTGCTATGATCAAGAACATTCTTCCTACACTGCAAATCATCATCTCTTACAAGACATGAACCAATTCACCACCACCCCCACCACCACCACCACCACCACTACAACTCCTAACTCATCAATCATAGTTAAAGATGAAAACCCGGAAACACCACCGCCGCCACTGCCGCCTATCACCGCCTCGGCCATCAACCAGAGTAATCTCTCAGTCGTCTTTGATTCTTCAGATGATATAGATAATGATATTTCTGTTTCCATAGATTTTTCTACTCATCCAATTACTTCTTCTAGTTTTTCCATTCCTCAATACCTTATCACCACTACTAGCAATAACAATAGCAACAACAACAATAATAATAATCAGTTCGATTACTCTCTGTCTCTTCCACAATATCCAACCGATGCTGCCATGGTTCAGCAATTCATGACACCGCCGCCACCACCGCCATTATTAGCTCCTCCGTCTGTTTACGATCAAGAAGAATGTATGTCAGCCGTTCCTTCTTATATGCGCCACTTGAACACCACTACTAACATTAATACTAATACTAGTGCCACTTCTTCTTCTCCTACTTCTTCTTTGCTTGATCCGATTGGACCTTTTCTCCATGGCAACAATCTTGCTGCTGTACTTACCTCCTCTTCCTTGGATAATCCCGGAATCTTTAACGGAGGAGGAGGAGGAGGAGGAGGGAGTAATTTTAGTAATATGTTTATGGGAGGAGGTGATCATCATTTGCCACCACATCAAGAACTTGATTTTCAAGGGGAAAGTATTGGAATGTTTTGCCCTGAAACTTTGCACCGTGCTGCTGCCTATAATTGTACTAATGAACTTCAGGTATGTATGTATGTATGTGTGTATATATATATATATATGTATGTGTTTTTGTATGGTGTAATTAATTTGTATATGTGCATAGGGAATAAGTAATGAAAGTCAGCATATGGTTAATGGAGGGGCAAATTCTACTCCATTGGCACCTGAAATTTCGAGTCTTGAAGATCCTACCTTTAAGGTAGGTAAACTCACAGTTGAAGAAAGGAGAGAAAAGATCCATAGGTACATGAAGAAAAGAAATGAAAGGAATTTCAGCAAGAAAATCAAGGTACAATCTTTTTTCCTTTCCCTTTTATTTATTTTTTTCAATTTACGAAAAAAAAAATGGACATATGTATATATATATATATATATATATATATATATATAATTTGATAAGAAATCAAATGAAATTGCAGTATGCATGCCGCAAAACACTAGCAGACAGTAGGCCAAGAGTTAGAGGAAGGTTTGCTAAGAATGATGAATTGGAGATGGCTAGAACTGCTTGTAGCATTGGCAACCCTGAAGATGACACAGATGAAGATGTAAGTTATTTATTAATTTAAACCTTTCTTTTTTCTTTCGGTTTAGTATTGATTCTACTAATCAGGATTCAATCCGAGTTACATATATAAAATTTAAGTCCCGACACTTTTTAGTATTGATTCTACTAATCGGGATTCAGTCCGAATTACATATATAAAATCTAAGTCCTGACACTTATATAACGCTTAACTCTTGACCATTAACCTTTTTTTTTTAACTATTCAAAAAAAAAAAGTGATCATTTTCCCTTTTTGTGTTTTTTTCTCCTTTTTTCTTCCATCTAATGTGAATCACTTTAGGGAAAAAAGGGGAAAAAAAAAGAAAAGAAAAGAATTGCAGGTCCCAGAAGGCCTGTTAGAACTTCATTTCTTTGTTTCTTTCCATCTCAAGAAAGAAAAAGTTTTACAGACAGTTCTTGTTTCTTAATTTTATATATATATATAAAAATCCATTTTTTTTTTTCCAGGTGGTAGTGAAAGAAGAAGATGATATGGTGGATTCATCAGACATATTTGCACATATCAGTGGTGTAAATTCTTTCAAATGCAACAATCCACTCCAGTCTTGGATCTGATGCTGATCTGATTTGATGAATGAAGCACATAATTCTATACAGTTTTGCAGAGAATATTCCTGCAGATTCCAGCAGGATATATATATATATATATACATATACATATAAATATACATATAAATATATATTATATGTTGATGTTGTAACAGATAGAAGTTAAAAGAGAGAAAGGAAAAAAAAAAAAAACAAAGATGAGAAGAAAAAGAAAAGAAATTTGAGTAATATTGTTTGTTGTTGTTTATAGTAAGTAAAATACTTCAATTTTAATCATCACAGTCATGGTATAACAATATATTATATAGTGAGTTAATAACAAATTTGTAAGTATTATATATATATGTATGTATTGTGTCTGTAAGTATGTATGTATGTATATATATTATACAATTAAGCCCCTCATACAAATCATTTATAAGAGAGGTATATAGAGACATACATTTTATATTTCAAGGGTTAGGGTTTTTAATTTCAGTCAAAAATTTGTATATTTATACAGTGTTAAATTATTTTACATCTTTTATTTCAAATAGATGAGTTTTAGTTAGAGTTCTTGTATCTTTTATGTTGCTAAATGAGTCATCTATAATCTGTTGGGCCTCAGAAATTATAGTTAGCCCAATGGGCCCAAATATTATAATCTTTTTTTTTTTTAAAGCGCACGAGATATCTTAGATGGTCTCAAACTACAGGAGAGAGCACCTCTAATCTCTGTTTGAGCCGGGTTGGTCCCTTTATAGAAGAAAACTCTGGTTCCAAATTTTAAACAACTGCATATATGAGTTGTTGTTTGAACCTTCAAACTCACTTAAGGAAGATGTACCCCCAAATTTCTTCACTTAATTTCCACATAAAAAAATTTCTTTACATCCTAAATGGGATTTTTCCCAAGTACCAAATATAAAATAAAAGACCAAAAAAGAAAAAAAAAAACTTTATAAACGCTTATTTAAAACAATTATTTAAAACATGTTCCTTAAATGGTTTCAAGGTAACTCAGTGTTGTTCTTTATTTATTTTTATTTATGGTACGAAATATTTTAAATAATATTTGTATGAGAATAAGTCTTTTGTGAGAGGATACAATTTGCTTAAATTATGAATCTTGTTTGGAGTAAAACACCAATGGAAATTAAAATCTTAGATTAATGGAGGGAGGGATTTTCAAATTTGCTGACTTTAATCAAGAAAACAACAAAAGAGGTGCTTCTTTTTTTTTTTT
Organism: Cynanchum wilfordii; assembly: GCA_025388415.1. Taxonomy (NCBI): domain Eukaryota; kingdom Viridiplantae; phylum Streptophyta; class Magnoliopsida; order Gentianales; family Apocynaceae; genus Cynanchum; species Cynanchum wilfordii. The sequence continues at coordinate 157,738 of JAHSUH010000264.1, read as the reverse complement.
CCCATTTTCTTCAGGGTAGTTACTTGTTGTTAGTCAAATAAGTTTTATATATATATATATATATATATATATATATATATATAATATATATATATATATATATATATATATAATGTATTAGATTCAATTATTCAAATGTTTGAAACAATAATTGTCCAAGTTAAGATTGACAACAAAAAGTTCTATAAAAAATTTTGTACGACACAGTAGAAAAGTACATTGTCACAAATCTAAAACTCACTTTGTGAGTTTTTAAATTATGTGAGCATAACTCAAACTGTATCTGAATCAATCAAAATAGTAACATAAAATATATGGCGATCTAACAAAAATATCACCCTACACAAAAAAAAAGAAAAAAAAGAAAAATTTTGGTCTTTTTTATTTTTTTATTTTTGGAAAATTTTGAATTTAGAAAATGGCGCCAATACAATCCTTGAAATTCAATTCAATTATTGTACAACGTGCATTTTTTAGGCATATAAAACAAATACAGTAAATTGGATAAAAGTTAGAAAAAATATATATATAATTATTATTTTTTTACTTGAAATTTGTAAAAGAGCAAAAAAAAAAAAAAAAAAAAAAAGAAAGATAAAGGGTCACTTGAAAGCCCTTGGTTTGGAATAATGAAAAAAAACATTGTAAATGTTACACGAAGTTGAATGTTTGACATTCGCTATGAGCGTTATTTAAGAGTCGGGATGACGCCTTCCTTCCCCCAGAATAAAAGTTAGACTCTGCAGACACAATCAAAAAAAAGGGAAGGGAAGGGAAGGGTCACCAGAGAGTTACTTAAGGTAAGTAGACAAAAATTTTACAACCTCTTCAATTTAATATATACAAAAAAATTAATAGAATTAAAATTAAAAAAGAAAAAAAAAATTGAATTGAAGTAAAAGTCAAGGCATTTATGAAGTTTTATTTTTATTCGAAAAAAAAAAAAAGTTTTGGGGTCAGAATATTGAAGATGACAGGTTTCGACCTTTTTTTGGGGGTCTTTTAATTATGATCACATGATGATTTGAATTTCATGAATTATGTAATAAATAAATAGATAGTTTATATAAACAGTGATTCTTATTTTTATTTTTATAGTTTATATAAGTATTCGAAGCCATCAAGATTCTTACTAATTCCAAATTCAATTTGAGTTGCACCCGCTTTTATTCGGAAGAAGGTCCTCACTCTGGCTCTTACTTTGTGCTCACAAGTGAGTGTCGAACTCATAATCTCAGTGTAACATTTATGAAAATATTTTTATTTCCTTCATGGTGTACTTGAATAAAAAAAAAAAGTTTATTATTTAAAAAGTTGAAGGGAATTTATTTAGTGTGATTTTTTTTTATTTAAAAAAAAACTTTAAAATTGTGTTTTGTATAGGTAAATTTTTTATGATTTTTAAGTAAAAATATGCATATAATTTTATGTCATATAAGATTTTTTTTTTTTTGTTTGTGGAAAATTAAAGTGTTAATCGTTGAGATTAATTAAACGACATGTATCTTTAATATGTTTTAAAAAATATTTTAAGAAATCTAATGTCGAAATAAAGCATAAACATAATAGTAACTTTAATATGATTCAAATTCACGATTTTTTACGAGGTTGACAATTCAACTTAGACGTTCTTAAATGTAATAGTTCAATTGATGCGACTTCCCTTATTTAAGTATTTTCACCGATTTATTAAGTGGAAGGTCTTAAGTTCAACTCGGGACAATTTTATGCCACACCAACTATGTATTGTAGTATTAGAAGTTTTCTCCTATAAATTCTTTCCGAATTATGATATATATATGTATATATATATATACATATACATATTAAAAGGAAAATCTAAGGAAATGTGGTATGAACATAGACATAACAAAAGATGCAAAGCTTGATACACAAATGTCAGAGCACAAGAATCTTTGTTACTTACTTCTTACCTAGATTTCTATAATCGCAAAATTATTTAAAAAGTCGAAAAACAAATATATATATATATATATATATATATATATATATATGTATATATTTGCAAATACATGCATGCATGTGATTTCCAGATTTCTCGTGTTTGATATTCTTTCCACCTTCTTGTCTGCCGCACAAGAAATTATTACTAACAATTTCTTTATTCCAATATAAAAATGAGAAAAGGAAGAAGAAGAATAAGAACATGACTACATTAAATTATTTACCCTTTCAAATCTAACTCTTCTTCATTAATATTTTTTTAAATAGAATAAAAAATTACGTTAATTTTTTATCTGAAATATCTTTAATTATTTGATTATAATAAATACTTTATTATTTTTTAATTAATTAATTAAAATTTGAGAGATTTTTATTTTCAATGTGTTTCGAACTTTTGACTTCCGGAATTATAAGTAAAATTATTATTAAATGAGTTACACGTTATTGTAGTGAATAATAATTATAAATCATTAATCAAAAAATAATGATAAAAAATATTATAATATTACATAAGTTTTATAAAGTGAAAAAAACAAACTTATAATGATAATAGAATCTTTTCAATAAAAATATAATTTTTATTCTAAAAAAGTATTAATATATAACTAATAATATTGACCTAACAAATAAAAAAGTGTTGATTAAATTAATAATTGTCTTTTTTTTTATTTGTTTAATAGATAAACTAAAGTTCATAATTTGTAAAGTGGAAGAATTGATATTTTTTTTACTATATTAATTATAATTTTCACTAATTTTTTTGTTACACCATTTATATGAATTTTCTAATTTTGATTAATCTGAATTTAATTTTAATTAAAAAAATCTCACTCGACAATCATAATAAATAGGGTAAACTATCCCGGTAACACCTCAACTTTTTTTTCCGTCTATTTTAGTCTTTTTATATTTCAAATTTTCAAATTTTTTTTATTCGGAAAATATATTGCCTTTCAAACCCGCAAAAACATGTTTTTCCCGCCGCGCCATAATCATAATATATGTATTATTTTTAACAAAGCATGATGATGAATTTAAACACACTTTGCCTGCACTAATATTGTATTATATAATTTTACGGGAGTTTTATTTATTATTTTTAAAAATATTTATTTTTATATAAAAATTATATATTCTATATCCGAACCCCAAAAAAAATGAGCTTTGCCACCGCACCATGATTGTATTTTTTTTATTTTTTTAAATTTTTAAATATATAAATAAAACTTCATAAAAATAATAGAATTTAAAACATTGGTAATGTAGTTAAGCGGGGGGCGGGGACCTGACCAAAATTAATTTTTTTATAAAATAAAAATTACCTTAAAGTTAATTAGATAAAACCATAAATAAAATAGAAATTGGTAGTATGAAGGGAAAAAAAAGCTTATAAAAAAATATTTTTAAAGATAATAAATAAAACCCTGTAAAAAATTATATAATTTACAATATTGGTGCGGTGGATAACGTGTATTTAAATTAGTCGTGATGTTGGGTTTCAAATTTTACAAATAACAAAAATAATTATTTTTTATAAAACAAAATTATTAAAGATAATAAATAAAATTCTATTAGAAAATAATACAAATAATGTCTATGGCGCGTTGGTAAAACATGTCAATTTTTTGTTACGGAATAGTTTACCTTAATAAATATTATTGCACTTTGTGTAACAATATGAATATATATATATATCACCATCTTTGGTATTTGACCATAAAAATTAAACTTTAATTAATGGGTAATTTTGTTAATATTAATTTTTGTCAAAAAGATTTAATTAGTTGATTAAAAAAAAAAGAAATCTAATTGGGTAAATATATATATATATATATATATATACATAAAGGACAAGTTGAAAGAATTTTCCATTTTATATTATTAACACGAGGAGGATTAGCGAAAAACATTAGGGAGGAAATGTTTGTCATTGACTAACCCTACATTATCCCCTAATCCCTATTTGGAAAATGGTTAGCACATGCACTTTGACTAAAAAAAATCTATTCATAAGACTTTTTATTTGAATATATATATATATATATATATATATATATATATATATATATTTTTTAGAATAAATGAAAATTGATTATCATTTTAGGGATGGCTGACAATAGGATATGGAGTTTGTAGATTGACTTCTTATGTATTTTTCATTCTAATCCCTATACCACATTTAATTTATTTTGAAATGATTTTTTTTTTGATAAATAAATATACAAAATTTAAACCCGGCACGAGTGAGTTGGTTTTTTCTAATTTTAAATGAGGTTGAAGTTTGAACGCTAATTAATGTATGCAACTGTTTAAAGTTTCTTCCGACAACGAACCAACCCGATTTAAACATATTAATATGAATGTTCTTTCTTAGGACATTTAAAACACTTGACATCCTTTAGAGAAAATACAAAATTTAAAATTTTATATAATTTGAAATTTTCATAGAAAATTAAAACATGGATTCTGTTACATGTGATTTATTACAAGAATGTTTGGGAAACATTTCCTTAATAGTACAATTTCATGTACTGTTCAAAAAATTACCTTGCTGTAAAAACAATGGAAAAAAAAGAAAAAATAAAGAGAACAAAACAAAGCAAATTGAGGATTCTACTGTGGAAGAAAAGTTTATAGCAATGGCATTAAATTTTAGGAACAGTACAAAGTAAAGATGGATCCATTTTTAGAGGGTCACATGTCTGAGTAAGGAAGAGGATAAAAAAAAAAAAAAAAAAAGAAAGAAATTGGAGACTTCTTCTCTCTCTCTCCTCTCCAATGTCTTTTCTGGGGTCCTTTTGTTCCCTTTTTCCTTATGTGTCTTTTGCTGCTTCTTCTGCTCCTCCTCTCATTGGCTTGGTCTGCTGCCTTTCTGGTAAACTATTAGTTATTTGAAATTATTATTTTAATTTAATTTAAATTATATTCATAAAGTTTAATTTTTATATAATAAATATTAATATTAAACTCGTAATTTTATGTAGTATCATTTGTAATATATATATTTTTTATTGTACAAAACTAAGCGTTTCACTGATGCCTTCTTTTTGTTTATTAAAATTTACTTTAAATTATATTTATAGAGTTTAATTTGTAATATTTCCTTAGTTTTCTTTCTTTCTTTCAATTTTTCTTTTGCATTTTCTTGGGATGGATGGTGTTTTTTCCCTGGCTGGAGGCCTCTGCTTCAGTATAGTGGGCATCCTGTAATATAGTCCAGTTGCTGTCGTGCGCACCAGCTCACTCACAATTCCCACTTTCTTTCTTTCTTTCTCTCTCAGCTTACCCTCCCCCACGCCCCTTCCCAGAAAAAATAAATTAAAAAAAGGGGGAAAAGACTCTTTCTTTTTCATTTCTTTCTCTCACTACTAGTTTGTTTTTTTTATTTTCATAGTCCAACGAGATTTGCCTTAAGAGGGTTTTTAATTTATATCATGAAATGCAAGAAATTTGGTAATTTGTAGGACCTACCCATGACAAGTACCGAAATTTGATGTTTATTGGTGTCTGTCTATTTTTGATCCAAGGTCCCGAACGTGGCTTACGCAAACCACAGTGTCTAATTTCAGTTAATGGTTTGGTTTTTACATCTCCCTCCTTCCTTCCTTCCTTCCTTCCTTACTTCTCTATCTCTCTCTCTATATCTCTTCATTCTCACTCTATATCTATTTATGTAGAATCTTATATCTAATTTATCTACTTCTATACTTTGCTTTTTGTTTGTGGAATTCAAGCGTGTTGAAGCAGTTTTTTCTTGTTGTGGACTTAATGGTGGTGGAGCTTATTTTCTTCCGTGTGTGTGTTGGTTGGTAAAGTCTTTCTTTTTAGCCCCATTTTCATTTTTCTCTTTTTTTTTCTATTGTACAAGATTTGACTTTTTGGGACCTATTGTTGTTTGTTCCAAGTCTACTACTATTTTGTTGTAGGTTTGGCTTAAATTTTGACTAATTATGCTTTGCCTTTTCTTTATTGGGTTTTGGCAGCTTCTCTCGAGCAGTGATCAGTTGGAGCTGGCTGTGGTAACTCACTCTAGTTGAGTGGGGGATTGCTGTTTCTGATTCTTGTTCTTGAGGTGTGCAGAGAAAACTTCTTTCTCTCTTTATCTTTGTGATTTTGATGTAAAGTTTGCAGCTTTATTATTTTTTTTGTTGATTAATCATGTGGGTTATGGCTGATTGGGCTGTTTAGGTTGCTGCTTATTTCTGTGATATCTTTTTCCTTTTTTATTTTGGATGATGATTTAGTAAGTTGGTTTCTTGAATTGCTCTCGTTTTTATGCATTCTTTTTGTTGTTTGAATAGATATGCTTAAGATATTTTCCCTTTGGGTACAGTCAATCCAATATGTTATTAGTGGTAAATCTGTGAATGGTTTTTGATTGATTTTGATCACAATGCTTCTGCTTTGTGATAGGGTTTATCTGTGAGAGAATATTCTGATTCATTCATACCTTGGGTTTCAGTAAATGTTTAGTTCTGGAGAATGTGGGATTGTGTATTTTCCTTTTTTGGATCGAACTAACTACTTTTATCTTGTTATTGTTCAATTGTTTATATTATTCTGTTCAGACATCTTCCATCTTTTGCTTCTGCTATTTGAAAACCTTACAAAACCAGCTTTTCTTGCCATCTGATTCTATGTTTTGACACTTTAATTGATTACACGCCTTTCGTTGTTGCTGTATGCCTCATAGAACATGAAGGGGTTTCTATAAAAGACTGCATAATGAGTTTCTTAACCATGTTAGGGTGTTAGAAGATTATATTTTACTAATTTTAGAATCTCTTTTTTGAACATAAACTGTGATCTGATATACACGAAATGATTTGATCCATCTGGTAAATTCTTTAGCTCTGCTACTTATTTATTCGCATTGTTGATTGGTTCCTGATTGGTTAGCAGATAAGTAGTTCCGTGATTACGATGTTGAAGCTGACTGTGCCACTCTAAGCTTTTAGTCTGATTCGGAAGGCATAGAGACGAATCATTTCTATGCTTTTTTGATGTTTGCTATCCTCCCAGAATTGGAGAATGGAGCACAGAGGCTTTATGGAAAACAATGGCATGGAGAAAGAAGATTTAGTGCAATGCGATGGCAATAGTATGAAATCCGCTGATGGAAATAGTTGTTCGTCTGGAGATCCAACAAAAGGAGAGACTGAACATATAATGGTATTAAAGACAACGAGGATGCCAAGTGGTAAAAGTTGTAAGAAGCAATTATTCCTGCCGAATGTTTGTGCTTTGGATAATAAGATTCCTAAGTACATCATTAGTTTAGATGAGAAGTATCTTCTTCGCTGCCTCGAATGGGTGCATGCCAGTGCATTTGGTGCAAACTCATGCAAAATCTCCACAAATATGGGAATGATTTCCAGCAGCTTGAATTCAGGTGGATTAAACTATAGAAGTACATTGGATATGGCTAGCTTCATTACAGAATATCCATTGTCTGCGTCGAAGAATGATATTGTCGTCGCAGATGGTTTTTCGACAAGCCCTACTGGAGGTTGTATTCTTGGCACAATCAGTTCCAGCAAGAGCATGATGAACATTTTAAGAAGTCCATTGCTTCACCAATTTGGTTCTCTGGATTCCAGTTCGAACGTGGGCACAAAAAGTCTACTTGACAGTAAAGTAGTAACGGGTCCTGGACTAATGAGTTCTCCCAGTAGATTTATCACTAGTACTCCGAAGAAACTAAAAGAGATGGTTCTTGGAGATCATGGAAATGAATCCGAGCCTGTAGAGAAGTTTGCATCTTCTTCTAGTTCAAACTCTACCTGCTCAGATCAGTCTTCTTGTTCTCTATCTGCAGCTGTTTCTCAAGGAATGCTCAAGTGCTCATGGAAGGATGGATTTCCTAATTACGCTTTCTCTGTTGATGATCGAGGAGAGGTTTATCTAGCAAACTTAATCAAGATTCAGTCACCGAATGAGAAGGCTCTCGATTTTATCTACACATTTCACTCAAAATCAGGTGGGAAAAGAGAGACCGAGGTTTCTGATGACGAGTTAAATGTTATTGGTCAGATGAAAGTATCAACTTCAGTTACACTTTGCCCCAAAAGTTCAGAAATCACCGAGACACAGTTTGTTCTGTCTGGTTCCAGTGACAATAATTCTACTGTTGAAATCCAAACTTCTGCTCATGCGTTAAGGAAAAACAAAGGACTGACAAAGAAATTGGCTGATGCTTTTAGGACAAACCAATCTCGGAAACTAAGAACCTACTCTTCATTCTGGGGAACAAACACTGTTCTTGAGAATACTTCTGAAGATGTGGTAGACAAGAATCCTGATCAAGGACTTACTAATCATGCAGAAAATTTCATGCCTCGGAATCTAGAGTTGGCTGCTATAGTTGTAAAAGACCATATCTGTGAAAGTCCCAAGAAACCACAAGTAGGAGGTTGGGGGTTGAATTTTCTTAAGAAGTCCAGAACTAAGCAAACCAATGCTCGCGTAGAGGCGGCTTCAGTATCTTCTGAATGTAATAGCCAAAGAGGAGAAGACGGTGGTGAATGCTCAACGAGCATGGATATTCTAATACCAGCAGGTTTTCATGGTGGACCAAGAACAAGATCAGGTGGTCCATCGAGCCTTGTGGAACGATGGAGGTCAGGCGGAAGCTGTGATTGTGGTGGCTGGGATGTTGGTTGTCCACTCACGATAATCAACACGAAAGTAAACAAAACAGAAAGTCGAGACCATACACATAGTTCAGGAGAGTGCAGAACAGTTGATCTCATTGTAAAGGTAAGCAATGTTTCTCTGAATCTTCAGTTCCTTTTTTGTATACTGCTTTAGTTTCTCTGCATCTAAAATTGTGAGTTCTGAATGGAACACCATAGCGATAACGCATTGATTAATTCAACAGGGATCAAAGCAAAATGCACCAATTATGAAAATGGCAAATATACAGAAAGATTTGTATTATATACATTTCCAGTCAACTCTATCAGCTCTGCAGTGTTTTGCAATTGCTGCAGCAATTATTCATAGTAATAGTCCTGCTCTTAGGCCGAAATTGTACAGGACATGAAAACACAGTACTGATGAATTAGATCTAGTTCTTAGTTCTCCAGCTTATGAAACTTCAGATTGCAAAGTAGCTAGAAAGTATCTCTCTCTCTATATATATATGTATGTATACCTGAAAATTCCTGTTACTTTGGTAAGTTTTGGTCAATCCTACAACTATTTTTGAGGGTTCAGCTCAGCTGTAACAAAATCACTGTCTGTTGTCTGTAAAATGAATTCTTACACAAAGGTTGTAACAATTTTCTCTTAGATTTTTAATTATGTTGTACCCTGGAAATACTATGTTGCATTAACTCCCATGTTCCTAAGTTGTACTCCTCAAATGTATGATAAAAGGTAATGTTTTTTTTTTAAAATTTTTTTTCCTTTAACATTTATTTTATTTAGGTCGTATTTTGATATGCTTCAAACCCTCTATTAGATGATGTTGGACTTTAGGTCACAACAAATTATTATTTATATATTTTATTTTTTTTAAATATGAAAAGTATTTTAGATAGATCTCGAATATAAACAATACATTTAGATTAATTTAGATAAATTTTGTGTAAAAAGAAAATTATAATTGTATCTCAAATCAAATTTAATTCAAGAGAATCCATTAATATTTTACATGCGGTTTTGAGTTGAAAGTAACATTAGAGCAAATACATTATTTGGTTGATTTCGTATGACTCCCTTGATTTAGTTATCTATACTTATTTGTTAGATGCATTTTTAATAATATTTATTTCATTCTACCTTTTTTTTATTATTATTTTAATTTTAAAAACTTATCACAATAAATAAATAGTAATAATAAGCACTAATGGTAGAAATGAAATCTTAATTTTAATTTTTTTTTTTGGATACATGGGGGATGGGGGTGTCAATCTCCCAACCTTGACACCCAGCCTGGAGGGTGACACTCTGTCACTCCTTCCACCAACATTGGACATAAATGAAATCTTAATTAATCATACAAATTGCCATCCTTGAAGAAGGTGAACTAGCCAATGATATTGCGTTTACTATGCATCAATCAATGACCTTGCATCTACTATCCTTAAGCCATAACCTTGTCTGCTAGTCATCTGCCAATGATCTTGCATCTGCTTAGATATACGTCTATCTTCTTCAATTTTAGTTCATGACCAAGTGATGCGGTCATTGTTATTCAACAACATCTAAAATGAAATCGAGATACCCCAAAAAATATTTAAACAACCATGAAGAGATAATTTGTGAAGGCATACGTATGTATAATCGTGCAACAAAAATTATATAAAATAGAAAATCTAATCGTCTAATTAATGGTACGTACCTCATTGTGGGAGAAAAAATTGGCAGCAAATTCATTGTTTGACAATCCAATTATGTTTTCCAATTTGGGCAAATGGAGGGATCCAAGAGAAAATTTCTCCAACATGGGACAATCTTCAAGTTCGATGCTTTCAAGAGATGGAAATTCCATATGTTGTTTCATTTGGAAAATTGATCCACACAATTTTGGCAATTTAGCTAGAGTTAAACTCTTCAATGGAACCCTTTGTATGAATTCTTCCTCCATATTTACTGTGCTTTGTCCTTCTTTGGTAATCACATGCTCCAACTCTTGACAATTAGTTACTTTCATTGTTTCCAAAATTGTAAGAGATTTAAAGGAAAGAAGAGAAAATATTGCGGATATTTTGAGGTTATCCAAAATTAATGACTTCAATCCGGGACATTGAACCTATAATTAATAGAAGAATGAGTAATCATTAGTCAATTAATAAAACCAATCCATGATATTATTTATTTTATCAATGATTAACGAGAGAGTACTTAATGACTAGACTACTACTCAGTGAGGATTAGGTACAAACTCTAAAAAATGAAAGCATGAGAGCATATATAACAATATGATTTATATATATATATATATAAATAGAGAGAGAGAAAGAGAAACCTGTTTATTGAGGAAAGGTGTTGAATTTGAAATATGATTAGGAAGCTCCTCAACAAATTTCAGCATCAAGGGACACTGAATAATAATTAACTCTTTCAATGAAGGCATTCGTATGGCGTTGTAGCAGAAAGTAAGAATATCTAGCAAGTTTGAGAGAAATAGTTGCTCGAGATTTGGGAATAAAATTGTTTCTCCATCATTTTCATCATCCTTTCCAATAACTTGTTCCAACATTGAACAATTTGATACTGAAAGAACTCTGAGAGATGGAACCCCACGAATAGCTGATTTAGAAAACAAGCATTTGAAATTCTTAAAGCCTTCCACTTGCAAATCGGTAAGCCCACAAAAAATGATGTTCATCCCTGTGACCTGAACATATTTCATCAATTAAAATTATGTATACATATTTCATCAATTCTTTAATTCTCTTCTCATGTCAATCTTTGACACAGTTCTTAGAATGGGGAGAGTACTTTATTACTACAATAATTTGCTATGAAGACAAGTAAAAATCTAAAAACTCTTCTAGGTTGTTCAAAGAAAATGAAACACAAATAGAGAAGTTAGAAAATAGGAATCAATGTATAAATAATTTCAAAAGAAAAGAGATTTTGAAATGTATACACTTACTTTTGAGATAAGATACCGTTGATGAACCTCGTTGTTGTCACCTTTTGTCATCTTCATGCTTGGCAAATTATTGAGAGATAAGGTGTGCAATTGAGGGAGTTCAATTCTATCAGTCCCGTTACAAAAATGACAAAAGCTTTCTAAATTATCTAAAAATAGATATCTCAAGTTAGGTAATTCTATCTTGTTAATCTCCACCAATTCACCATCATATTTCTTGAAAATCTCTTTCATAGTTTTACAAAATGAGACTCGAAGGTTGGAAAGTTGCACTAAACTTTGCGCAACACATAATGAAAACATGTATAATAAATTGTCACATTTATCTATCTCCAATCTTTGAAGGTTCTTTAGGTAAAGTTGCTCTTTGACTGAAACTTTCCATAAACATATAAGTCCGGACAAACTGTCAAGATTTATTTGTTGTAGTGCCGCAAAAGATCCAATTGGTGGTGAAACATCGGTAATTTGTTGCAAACTGAGAGAATCTCGAATGAATAAAGACTCTAACATGGGAAATATTGCACCCTTTTGTAGGCCCTTAGCAAGATATTTGATATTGGTGAACTGAGATAGGCATAAAGATTTTCAGGCAACTTAAATTCCTAGAATTTTGGGATAACGCTCTCGGAACAATCATGTAGTTACACCCTGAAAGGTTTAAATATTCAGCATTATTTGTCATGTCATAAATCCAATCTCCCAATGGATTTACTACTTCATTTCCCAATAAAATGGATTTCTTGTATCTTATCTTCAAATCTAAGAGATAGTTTTGTGATACAGATATAACATAGCTCTTCAAATTTTGAACCCAGCGAGGCTTTTCTCTAGGAACAACTCTTGGATTTTTTATTTCTATCTTTAAAGTGGTTAATTTTTCCAAGCCATCCAACTCACTAAGGCATGCCATGTCCTCTTTTCCTCCTTCAGTTCTCGGTTTGCCCTCCCAATTGTCAAAACTGCTCAAAATCACAAGTTCTTCCATTCTAGCAAATCCTGATATAACACCAAATGCAATTCTTCTTAGGCTTTTACAGTATAAGATATGCATTTGCTTAAGTTTTTTTAGCCTCCCAATTTCCACTGGCAGCATCTCAAACTCACAGCCTGTCAAATTAAGGATTTCTAGATTAATTAGTTTTCCAAGCATTGAAATTGACTCAAAAATCTCACATTGTTGGAGGAACAAAGTACGAAGATTATTTAATTGACCAATTGATGGAGGGAGCAATCTAATACTTAAGGCTTCTAAAACTTTGAGCTCATTGCAAATCTTGTCGCTCCTACTTTTTAACTCCTCAACTTTTTTAAGCCAAGCTTTAATCTCAGATCTGATGACTCCAGAATTAGCCTTAGCTGCATCAACATCCTGTTGTACACTCTCATATATGATATTTAGTTGCCCAACTTCATCAGTAAGGATTTGAACATTGCCGGAATAGCAACAGAGATAAATCACTTGCTTCTTGATTGCATCCGCCAAGTAACCTACGATTTTTTCAACAATTGGTTGAATCACTGTTTCAGCCATTTTTTCCTTGAAATATGAAATTGAGCTATGAATATTACTGCCTGAATGAAACGCAGAAAGAGTAAGGAGTCTTTCTTCCACGATGAATGACTCTTAAAGAAGTCAGAATTGTCCATCAAGTAACCCACTAAGTGGACATTCGTTTCTTTTTCTATTTCTTTTTTCCAAAGCAAGGGATAATATAGATTTCTTTTAATCAAAACAAGGGATCAAACATATATATGGATTTCCTTTTTCCAGAGCAGGGGATCATATATTAATATATATATTTTTTTTATAATTCAAGGGATCATATATATATATATATATATATAAAATATGGTGAGTAAATCTCTGTTTCTTATTTATCTTGTTATGTTGCGATCCCAACAATATATATATATATATATATATATATATATATATATATATTTATTTCTGTTTTCCAAAGCCAGGAATCATATATATATTTTTATTTCTTTTCTACAAAGGAATGGATTATATGTATATTCATTGCCTTTTTCCAAAGCAAGAGATCATATATATATATATTGATTTCTTTTTTCCAAAGAAAGGGATCATATATATATATATTGATTTCTGTTTTCCAAAGCCAGGAATCATATATATATTTTGATTTCTTTTTTCCAAAGGAATAGATCATATATATATTCATTTCCTTTTTCCAAAGCAAGGGATCATATATATATATATATATTTATTTCTTTTTTTCCAAAGGAAGGGATTATATATATATATATATACAGAGTACAATATGTACTAGTTACGTAGCTTTCTATACTAGGTGGACAAAATATCATCCCAGCTCCTCATTCTATTAGTTGTGGAGAATATTTAAAACATATAAAAAAAATGTAAAAAATGGTTCGATCTTTTGGGAACTTTGATATGCTCATGCTTTCTTATGCTCAATTATGTTGTCCCACCCAAATTTCTATGCTTCCATAGCACATCTTTTTGTTATTTCATGTGTTTTTTGAAATTCATACTTGTACTGTATGATATATATCTTATATATATAATTATCATATTTTTAATCAAATTAACTAATTCCCAGTTTGCTGCCAAACTTTGGAAGTTAAAAGGTTTATGATTCGGTTCAAGTGTTTAAGTCATTTTCGATTGGATTGAATTGCACTTGTGTAGTTTAATTCTTGTTAACTATTTGTTTCAAAGAATGTTGACAAACTAGTGATTTCGTATAGTATACATTTTGATTCTTACATTATAAATTTATAACGAATTTCAAAGTTGTGATTTCATGTAGTATTTACAAAGAGTTTCGTTAAAACTAACCATTTTCTTTAAACCTCTGTGTTTATAGTTTTTTTTTTTTTTTTTTTGGTTAGACAATATGAATACTTGATTTTATTATTTCTATTAATTTAAATTTGGTCTCAATTCTATATTATTGGGAAAAGTTTACGTTAATTGTTATATAGCTCTTGCGACGAGTATCAAACTGTGGACATCATCGTAAGGCTTATTTTTTCCCATTTTTGACAATCTTGCATTTCATTCTCAAATATTTATAGGAGCCATGAATAAAGAATTCCTGAAAACATGTTGTAATTAATGTGAAATTATATGCAGGAAAAATATATTGGAATCATTAAGTTTTCCAAAATATGTTGGGAAATGGGAATGCAAGCATGAGAATCAAAAATGCGAAACATTGTGAAAAAGTTGATAATCTAATTAATTTTATTTCTCTTATTTAATTTAAGTGTTTCACTTGATAAGTCAAGTGATAAATTTAAGTTTGACATATATCGGAGACGCTTTTATACTGCAAAATCAGCTAAATATTATAATCTTAGAAGACTCCTCTCATAAATCTTTTTCGAATTAGTCAGTAAAGATTCCGAATTACCAAAATTGCAAAAGATGTTTCTCCTACTATAGGATGAAAAGCCACAAAAAAGAAAAAGAAAAAAGAAAAATGTTGCTGGTAAAATGCCAGACTTTGAACGGTTTCTGTTGATATTTGAATTTGACTATTGTCTGTGTTTAGAAAGAAAAGAACCGTTGGAATATTCTTTTATATATTTGACCGTAGCCTTGGGCTCTGGAATTGGCCAATTTGAAACTTTTTTTTTACTTTAACATTTATTTTATTTAGGTTATATTTTAAAGATAATTGTTATGAACAGTCTAATAATATTTTTTTATTTTGTTCCATTTAATTGAATTCACGAGTTTAAAATTTGTCATTGAATAAAATACTTCAAACCCTCTCTTAAGTGACGTTGGACTTCAGGTCACAACAAATCATTATTATTTTTAGTTTTGTTCATCAAAATTAATTTTTAATGCTAGCTTGTGTTTCCACATGTGTTAGAATTGGTCATTTCTTTTTTTTTTGTTTTTGATAATTGTTTGAGTTAGAATTGGTCATTTGTTCATTAATTTTTTATTATTTAAATAAGTTAGAGTTTAATGTTTATGGCCTTTCTTGTAAAATGTGGTGTCAAAAGCTTACTTTTCATTGAAAATCTACATATATTGAATAGAAATTAATTTATATGTAAATATAATATAATTCAAACTGGTTTAAGATATATGGCATCCTTTCTTTGGATTTTCTTTAGGGTGCATGATTTATAACTTTTAGCATTGATTTATAGAACCAAAAGAAAGGAAGGAAATGCTTTTAACTCCCTTTTATTTTTTTATTTTTATTTCTAATCATAATTACTTACCCCAAAAAGTTGGTGTGCATATGTATATATATATATATATATATCATATGAGTTGAAAAGATAAATAATAATTATAAATTACCTTTAATCAAAATAAAAGAAGAAGAAAAGAAGTGACCTTTTAGATTCCAAAGTGTACATTGTTTCACTAAATTTGATTCTCATAATGTCTCTTATGAATTATGATGTTTTATTATTTTTTTTTTTTAAAAAAAATTGAGAAGTATTTTAGATAGATCTCAAATATGAACGATACATTTAAATTAATTTTTATTTGAGTTAGATAAATTTTGTGTAAAAAAAAATTTTAATTTCATAATTTTATCTCGAAACAAATTTAATTCAAAAGAGTCCACTCATATTTTACATGCGCTTTGGAGTTGAAAGTAACATTAGAGAAAATGTGTTAGTCCGATTCATATGACTCTCTTTATTTAGGTATTTATACTTATTTGTGAAGTGAAAGGTTTTGAGTCAGCGACAATTTTCTTTTGAGAAATTCTAATTTCTAGTCATAAGTGAGTTTATTATCAATTGAGTTACAACTTCTTGACGAGAGACAATTTTGTGATGCATTTTTATCCATATACAAATATTTAATTGTATTTATTTCATTCTACCATTTTTATTTATTTTAATATTAAAAACTTATCACAATAAATAAATAAACTTGATAATAATAAGCACTAATGGTAGAAATAAAATCTTAATTAATCATACAAATTACCACCCCCGACACAAGTGAACCAGTCAATGACCTTGGATCTATTATGCTTAAGCCATAACCTTGTCTGCTAGCCATCTGCCAGTAATCTTGCGTCTGCTTAGATATACGTCTGTCTTCTTTAATTAGTTCATGACCAAGTGATGCGGTCATCGTTATTCAACAATATCTAAAATGAAATTGAGATACCCCAAAAAATTTAAAAAAACCCATGAAGAGATAATTTGTGAAGGCATACATAATCATGCAACAAAAATTATATAAAATTGAAAATCTAACCGTCTAATTAATGGTACGTACCTCATTGTGGGAGAAAAAATTGGCAGCAAATTCATTGTTTGACAATCCTCTTATCCTTTTCAATTCGGGCAAATGGAGGGATCCAAGAGAAAATTTCTCCAACATGGGACAATCTTTAATTTTGATTGTTTCTAGAGATGGAAATTCCAAATGTTGTTTCATTTGGAAAATTGATCCACACAATTTTGGCAATTTAACTAGAGTTAAACTCTTCAATGGAACCATTTGTATGAATTCTTCCTCCATTTTTACTGTACTTTGCCCTTCTTTGGTAATCACATTCTCCAACTCCTGGCAATTAATTACATCCATTCTTTCGAAGACTGTAAGAGATTTAAATGAAAGAAGAGAAAATACTGCTGATATTTTGAGGTTATCCAAAATTAATGACTTCAATCCGGGACATTGAACCTATAATTAATAGAAGAATGAGTAATCATTAGTCAATTTATAAAACGAATCCATGATATTATTTATTTTATCAATGATTAATGAGAGAGTTAAGGACTAGACTACTAATGAGTGAGGATTAGGTAGAAACTAAGGGGTATAAAAAAAATGAAAGCATGAGGAAATATATAACAATATGATATATATATATATATATATATATATATATATATATATATATATATATATAGAGAGAGAGAGAGAGAGAGAGAGAGAGAGAGAAGGAAAACCCGTTTATTGAGGAAAGATGTTGAATTTGAAATATGATTAGGAAGCTCCTCAACAAATTTCAGCATCGGGGGACACCGACTAATATTTAAATGTATCAATGAAGGCATTCGTATGACGTTGTAGCAGAAAGTAAGAATATTTGGCAAGTTTGAGAGAGATATTTGCTCGAGATTTGGGAATAAAATTGTTTTTCCAACATTTTCATCATCCTTTCCAATAACTTGTTCCAACATTGAACAATTTGTTACTCCAAGTTCTCTGAGAGATGGAACCCCTCGAATAGCTGATCGAGAAAACAAGCATTTGAAATTCTTAAGGCCTACCACATACAAATCGGTAAGCCCACAAAAATTGATGTTCATCCCTGTGACCTGAACACCATGCATGCATGGAATTAAAATTATGTATACATATTTCATCAATTCTTTAATTCTCTTCTCATGTCAATCTTTGACATAGTTCTTAGAATGGGGAGAGTACTTTATTACTACAATAATTTGCTATGAAAACAAGTAAAAAATCTAAAAACTCTTCTAGGTTGTTCAAAAAAAATGAAACACAAATAGAGAAGTTAGAAAATAGGAATTAATGTATAAATAATTTCAAAAGAAAAGAAATTTTGAAATGTATACGCTTACTTTTGAGATAAGATACCGTTGATGAACCTCGTTGTTGTCACCTTTTGTCACCTTCATGCTTGGCAAATTATTGAGATATAAGGTGCGCAATTGAGGGAGTTCAATTCTACCAGTCCCGTTACAAAAATGACAAAAGCTTTCTAAATTATCTAAAATTAGATCTCTCAAGTTAGGTAATTCTATATTGTTAATCTCCACCAATTCTCCATCATATTTCTTGAAAATCTCTTTCATAGTTTTACAAAAGGAGACTGCAAGGTTGGAAAGTTGCACTAAACTTTGAGCAACAGATAATGAAAACATGTATAATAAATTGTCACATTCATATATCTCCACTCTTTGAAGGTTCTTTAGGTAAAGTTGCTCTTTGACTGAAACTTTCCATAAACATATAAGTCCGGACAAACTGTAAAGAGTTATTTGTTGTAGTGCCGCAAAAGATCCAATTGGTGGTGAAACATCGGTAATTTGTTGCAAACTGACAGAATCTCGAATGAATAAAGACTCTAACATGGGAAATATTGCACCCTTTTGTAGGCCCTTAACAAGATATTTGATATTGGTGAAGTTAGATAGGCATAAGTTTTTCAGGCAACTTAGATTCCTAGAATTTTGGGATAACCCTCTCGGAACAATCTTGCAATTACAACCTTCAAGATTTAAATATTCAGCATTATTTGCCATGTCATAAATCCAATCTCCCAATGGATTTACTACTTCATTTCCCAATAAAATGGATTTCTTGTATCTTATCCTCCAATGTGAAAAAATTTTGAATGATACAGATATGTTATAAATCTTCAAATTTTGAACCCAGTGAGGCTTTTCTCTAGGAACAACTCTTGGATTTTTTATTTGTATCCTTAAAGAGGTTAATTTTTCCAAGCCATCCAACTCACTAAGGCATGCCATGTCCTCTTTTCCTCCTTCAGTTCTCGGTTTGCCCTCCCAATTGTCAAAACTACTCAAAATCACAAGTTCTTCCAATCTAGCAAATCCCGATATAACACCAAATGCAATTTTTCTTAGGCTTCCACAGTCTAAGATATGCATTTGCTTAAGTTTTTTTAGCCTCCCAATCTCTACTGGCAACATCTCAAAGTCACATTCTCTCAAATTAAGGATTTCTAGATGGGTTAGCTTCCCAAGAATTGATATTGTCTCAAAAATCTTACATTGTTGGAGGAACAAAGTACGAAGATTATTTAATTGGCCAATTGATGGAGGGAGCAAACTAATATGTAAGGCTTCTAAAACTTTAAGCTCACCCATTCCATTGAAAAAATTCTCTGGTAACTCCACACTATTATAAAAGCAGTAAATCTTCTCTACAAAATCCAAACGTAGGAATTCAAGCTTGGGGCAAACTATTGATTTTGGAAAAATAATACTACGGTGGGAGAATAGCAATGAAATACAAGTGTAGTTATCATTATTAGAAGAATCTTCTTCCATCATCAATGGCCATTCATTCAACCCGTGACTTATCATGAATATGTGCTTCTCCTTATTAGACCTAACCATCCCCTCCTCGGTTGCAATCCTTATGCCTACATCACGAAGAACATCATGCATTCTAACATTAAAATTCTCTAAGTACTCATTTCCCTCAATTAGCAAGGAACGGGAGAGAAGATTCTTCAACACGCTTTCTACTTTGTCTCTAACTTCTATTAAATTCTCTAATCCCATGAAAATTCTTAACCCTATTCCACACCTAAGTAACTCTTCAATGGAAATGGAATAATCTTCCGGAAATAAACAACAAAGTAGAAAGAGATCCTTTTGTTCTTTACCTTCCAACGTGTTGATACTGTACATTAAAGGTCCATAAACACCTTTTAATACGCCCGAGATATTGTTTGGTATGGATTTCTCTAATTCTCGAAGTGCATTATTCCGGAAGGATATATCTTTGTCTTTCAGTGCAGAGGCAACAATCTTCAAGGCAAGAGGCAATCCCTTGCATTCCCTTTCAACTTTCTTTGCAATTTGAACAAGCTCATCATGAGAATTATCACCATCATCTAGGTTAATGCCAGCGTTGTATCTGAAAAATCTCCAGGACTCCTCTTCGGTTAAGGTATGCAATTGGAAGATGTTTTGGACAGGAACCCCGGTGGAAGTCAAGGAATCTCGGTCTCGAGATGTTAGAATGAGTTTGCAACGAGCATGGCTGGTTTGAGAAGGGATTCCAAGATTTTCTAGCTCCAAACGTTCCCAAAGGTCATCTAGAATTATGAGGATGCTCTTTTCAGCCATAAGTCTCTCATGAAGTTTCCTTTGTCGGAATTCGTGAGACTCTTCACTCAATGTTAGACCTAATCCCTCTGCAATCTGACTTTGAATCTTTAGTAGATCTTGTTTCTGAGAGACAACTGCAATGACAACATGCTCAAACAAAGACTCATCTCGCACCTTTTCCTCAATTTTCTTAGCCATTACTGTTTTTCCTGTAGAAGTACAAAGGAAACAAGATTCATTTAAGTTTTTGTCATTACAAACAAAAATCAAACAATGGAAAAGTGTCATATATGTAAGATTAAAGAAAGAATTAATTACCTACTCCACCGATACCCCATATCCCGATCGAATAAACATTCGGATCCCTCAAAGCATCCATAATTCTATCCTCAATCAAATTGCGAGATTTGAAACCAACATTTGATGTAGTGGGCACAAGAGCAATTTCTGCAAGTATTTTAGGGTTGGATATCTTATCAAATTTGGTTTTTCGAAGTTCAGCAGAGTCTTTAGCTGTCTTGAAAGCTTTTCTGCTCAAGGAATAGTGAATCAAGGGAAACCATTTGCACACACTGCTTCTTTGAATTCGATCAGCATCGCTGCGAATCTTGTCGCTCCTACTTTTTAACTCCTCAACTTTTTTAAGCCAAGTTTTAATCTCAGATCTGATGACTCCAGAATTAGCCTTAGCTGCATCCACATCCTGTTGTACACTCTCATATATGATATTTAGTTGTCCAACTTCATCAGCAAGTTTATCAACATTGCAGGAATAGCAACAGAGATAACTCACTTGCTTCTTGATTGCATACACCAAGTAATCCACGATTTTTTGAGTAATTGGTTGAATCACAGTTTCAGCCATTTTTTCCTTGAAATATGAAATTGAGCTATGAATATTACTGCCTGAATGAAACGCAGAAAGGGTAAGGAGTCTTTCTTCCACGATGAATGACTCTTAAAGAAGTCAGAATTGTCCATCAAGTAACCCACTGAGGGGACATTCGTTTCTTTTTCTATTTCTTTTTCCCAAAGTAAGGGATAATATAGATTTCTTTTAATGAAAACAAGGGATCAAACATATATATGGATTTCCTTTTTGCAGAGCAAGGGATCATATATATATATATATATATATATTCTTGAGTAAATCTCTCTTTCTTATTTTTCGTGTTACTTACTTTCGCTATTATTCTTGTTTATGTTTCGATCCCAACAATATATATATTGATTTCTTTATCCCAAAGAATGGAATATATATATATATATTCATTTCCTTTTCCCAAAACAAGGGATCATATATATATACTAGAAAAAACACTCCGCCCCAAGGTGCAGAGTGAATATAATTTCTGTGATAAAAAAAAATATCTCTAAAAAACAACCTCAAATTTTCAAAAAATAAACTAACTATAAAGAGAAGATAAAATATTGTCATTTTTTATATTGAAGATCAAACTAAAAGAATAGAAAACAAAAACAAAAGAATGAAAGCAATAATAATAAGAAAGAAAAAAAAATTACATAACTTTAAAAATCGAAATAATGAAAATGTTGAATAATAGAATTGAATTTCTTGAATATGTTTCTCCAATTTTTCTTAACTAATTGAGAAAGAGAAGAGAGAGGGAAAAAATTTATTAAGAAAAAATTACTTATTCTCTTTTTAAATAAGTTTGAAAGGTGATTTATTTTTATAAAGTTTTTTTACAAAAAAAAGAAAGATGAAAGAGTTAGTAAATGAAAAGACTTAAAGTTATAAAATATATTAATTATTAAGTACACTATATAATATAAAAAACAATTAAAATTATTATTATAAACTTATTGAATAGTTAAATAGATGTATGAGATTTCAAAACTCTAAATAAAAATTTTGAAAGCAAATAATTAAAAATATTATTTGTAACTAAAAAAGAAAAAAAATATACATATCCCTAAAATCAACATAAGAATGTTTATAATTAATTATAATATAAACAATCAATTCAAGTTATTTTACAACTTTTTCAACCATCATTTTTAAAAAGTTATAAATAAATTATTAAAAAAAATGATTGGTTTTTTAACTGAAAATAAATATAAAAATTTTGAGATTTACTAAAAATTGGTTTATTAAAAATCAAATTGGAGGTTTCTTTTATAAAAAAAAAATTAAAAGTTACAGAAATAAACAATCAAAATAAAAAATAAAATTGTTAATATCATAAAATATTTTTACATATATTTATTTGATATTTATTTTAAAAAGAGTTAAGCAAATGAAAAGTTTAGGTAAATTAAAAAGTCTTTTAATAAGTAAATTAAATTCATAATTAAGTAAATAAAAGATAATATATTTATTTGATATTTATTTTAAAAAGACTTAAAGAAAATGAAAAGTTTTGGTTACAAAAACTAAAAAGACTAATAATCTAAATTTATAAATATAAAAATTTATATAAAGATAAAAATTAATAAAATTTTAAGAATATTATTTATTATGAATATAGAATTAATTATAACTATTATTTTTTTTCTTTATATATTTTGTTCATTGATGTTAAATTTAATAAATATATATTGTATCAACAAAATTTAAATAAATACATAAATATCATTATTCTATTTAATAAATATACTTAATTTGTTAATATAATTTTAAATTAATAGTATATATGTTCAAAAAATTTATTTATTTTAAAAACCTTAATTTCAATGCAAATTTTTTTTAAAAAAATTATCATCTTAATTTTTACCTACAATTTATTGTTTAATAAAATATAATTTAAAATTTTCATTATATATTGTTTTAAAAAAAGATATATGTAAAATTCTAAAAAATAAATATCCCTAATTATGAGTTTATTAATTAAAATTTTGATAATTGGCATAATTTTTAAAATTTAAAGAGAAATTAAAAATATAAAAATTAAATTTATATAAATGTTTAAGTATAAAATATAATTGTAGAGTTTTTTTTTAATCTTTTAAATGGTTAAAAAAAAGGAAAAATAGAAAGAGAAATACTGACGGAAAAAAAAACTTTAAAAAAATTTAAAAAATGTAATTATATATGTAAGATATAAAAAAAAATTAAAGAGGAAGTGAAAATTTTAAAAAAAAAATACAAGAAAAAAATTAAAAAATTATTAAATATAGAATGAGGCAAAAATACTAAAGAAGTTTAAATAAATTACAATAACGTTATTATGATTAAAAAAAAAGTAAAAAGACAACAAAATCCAAAACGTTCAACAAAATTACAATAACATACCATCAAAATTTTATAATCTTATATATATAAGATATATATTGATTTCTGTTTTGCAAAGCCAGGAATCATATATATATTTTGATTTTTTTTCTCCAAAGGAATGGATCATATATATATTCATTGCCTTTTTCCAAAG
Source organism: Cynanchum wilfordii (assembly GCA_025388415.1). Classification (NCBI taxonomy): domain Eukaryota; kingdom Viridiplantae; phylum Streptophyta; class Magnoliopsida; order Gentianales; family Apocynaceae; genus Cynanchum; species Cynanchum wilfordii. The sequence continues at coordinate 133,951 of JAHSUH010000264.1, read as the reverse complement.
CAAGGGATCATATATATTGATTTCTTTTTTCCAAAGGAATGGATCATATATATATATATATATATATATATATTGATTTCTGTTTTCCAAAGCCAGGAATCATATATATATATTTTGATTTCTTTTTTCCAAAGGAATAGATCATATATATTCATTTCCTTTTTCCAAAGCAAGGGATCATATATATATATATATATATATATATATATATAGAATACTATATGTACTAGTTACGGAGCTTTCTCTACAGAGGTGGACAAAAAATCACCCCAGATCCTCATTCTATTAGTTGTGGAGAATATTTTAAACATATAAAAAAATGTAAAAAATGGTTCGATCTTTTGGGAACTTTGATATGCTCATGCTTTCTTATGCTCAATTATGTTGTCCCACCCAAATTTTTATGCTTCTATAGCACATCTTTTTGTTATTTCATGTGGTTTTTGAAATTCATACTTGTACTGTATGATATATATCTTATATATATAATTATGATATTTTTAATCAAATTAACTAATTCCCAGTTTGCTGCCAAACTTTGGAAGTTAAAAGGTTTATGATTCGGTTCAAGTGTTTAAGTCATTTTCGATTGGATTGAATTGCACTTGTGTAGTTTAATTCTTGTTAACTATTTGTTTCAAAGAATGTTGACAAACTAGTGATTTCGTATAGTATACATTTTGATTCTTACATTATAAATTTATAACGAATTTCAAAGTTGTGATTTCACGTAGTATTTACAAAAAGTTTCGTTAAAACTAACCATTTTCTTTAAACCTCTGTGTTTATAGTTTTTTTTTTTTTTTCATTTTTGGTTAGACAATCTGAATACTTAATTTTATTATTTCTATTAATTTAAATTTGGTCTTAATTATATATTATTGGGGAAAGTTTACGTTAATTGTTATATAACTCTTGCGACGAGTATCAAACTGTGGACATCATCGTAAGGCTTATTTTTTCCCATTTTTGACAATCTTGCATTTCATTCTCAAATATTTATAGGAGCCATGAATAGAGAATTCCTGAAAACATGTTGTAATTAATGTGAAATTATATGCAGGAAAAATATATTGGAATCATTAAGTTTTCCAAAATATGTTGGGAAATGGGAATGCAAGCATGAGAATCAAAAATGCGAAACATGGTGAAAAAGTTGATAATCTAATTAATTTTATTTCTCTTATTTAATTTAAGTGTTTCACTTGACAAGTCAAGTGACAAATTTAAGTTTGACATATGTCGTCTTTATACAACAAAATCAACTAAATATTATAATCTTAGGAGACTCCTCCCATGAATCTTTTTCGAATTAGTCAGTAAGGATTTCGAGTTACCAAAATTGCAAAAGATGTTTCTCCTAATATAGGATGAAAAGCCACAAAAAAAAAAAATGAAAAAAAGAAAAATGTTGCTGGTAAAATGCCAGACTTTGAACGGTTTCTGTTGATATTTGAATTTGACTATTGTCTGTTTTTAGAAAGAAAGGACCGTTGGAATATTCTTTTATATATTTGACCGTAGCCTTGGGCTCTGGAATTGACCAATTTGAATTTTTTTTTTACTTTAACATTTATTTTATTTATGTTATATTTTAACGATAATTGTTATGAACAGTCTAATGATATTTTTTTATTTTGTTCCATTTAATTGATTTTACGAGTTTAAAATTCGCCATTGAGTAAAATACTTCAAACCCTCTCTTAAGTGACGTTGGACTTCAGGTCACAACAAATCATTATTATTTTTAGTTTTGTTCATCAAAATTAATTTTTAATGCTAGCTTGTGTTTCCATATGTGTTAGAATTGGTCATTTTTTTTTTTTTTTTGATAATTGTTTGAGTTAGAATTGGTCATTTGTTCAATAATTTTTTATTGTTTAAATAAGTTAGAGTTTAATGTTTATGGCCTTTCTTGTAAAATGTGGTGTCAAAAGCTTACTTTTCATTGAAAATCTACATATATTGAATAGAAATTAATCTATATGTAAATATAATATAATTCAAACTGGTTTAAGATATATGGCATCCTTTCTTTGGATTTTCTTTAGGGTGCATGATTTATAACTTTTAGCATTGATTTATAGAACCAAAAGAAAGGAAGGAAATGCTTTAACTCCCTTTTATTTTTATTTCTAATCATAATTACTTACCCCCAAAAAGTTGGTGTGCATATGTATATATATATATATATATATATATATATATATCATATGAGTTGAAAAGATAAATAATAATTATAAATTACCTTTAATCAAAATAAAAGAAGAAGAAAAGAAGTGACCTTTTAGATTCCAAAGTGTACATTGTTTCACTAAATTTGATTCTCATAATGTCTCTTATGAATTATGATGTTTTATTATTTTTTTTTAAAAAAAATTTGAGAAGTATTTTAGATAGATCTCAAATATGAACGATACATTTAAATTAATTTTTATTTGAGTTAGATAAATTTTGTGTAAAAAAAAATTTAATTTCATAATTTTATCTCGAAACAAATTTAATTCAAAAGAGTCCACTCATATTTTACATGCGCTTTGGAGTTGAAAGTAACATTAGAGAAAATGTGTTAGTCCGATTCATATGACTCTCTTTATTTAGGTATTTATACTTATTTGTGAAGTGAAAGGTTTTGAGTCAGCGACAATTTTCTTTTGAGAAATTTTAATTTCTAGTCATAAGTAAGCCTATTACCAACTGAGCTACGACTTCTTGACGAGAGACAATTTTGTGATGCATTTTTATCCATATACAAATATTTAATTGTATTTATTTCATTCTACCATTTTTATTTATTTTAATATTAAAAACTTATCACAATAAATAAATAAACTTGATAATAATAAGCACTAATGGTAGAAATAAAATCTTAATTAATCATACAAATTATCACCCCCGACACAAGTGAACCAGTCAATGACCTTGGATCTATTATGCTTAAGCCATAACCTTGTCTGCTAGCCATCTGCCAGTAATCTTGCGTTTGCTTAGATATACGTCTGTCTTCTTTAATTAGTTCATGACCAAGTGATGCGGTCATCGTTATTCAACAATATCTAAAATGAAATTGAGATATCCAAACAATATTTAAAAATCATGGAGAGATAATTTGTGAAGTCATACATAATCATGCAACAAAAATTATATAAAATAGAAAATCTAACCGTCTAATTAATGGTACGTACCTCATTGTGGGAGAAAAAATTGGCAGCAAATTCATTGTTTGACAATCCACATATCCTTTTCAATTTGGGCAAATGGATGGATCCAAGAGAAAATTTCTCCAACATGGGACAATCTTCAATTTCGATTCTTTCAAGTGATGGAAATTCCATATGTTGTTTCATTTGGAAAATTGATCCACACAATTTTGGCAATTTAACTAGAGTTAAACTCTTCAATGGAACCCTTTGTATAAACTCTTCCTCCATGTTTACTGTGCTTTGTCCTTCTTTGGTAATCACATGCTCCAACTCTTGACAATTAATTACTTTCATTAGATTCAAGACGGTAAGAGATTTAAGGGTAAGAGGAGAAAATATTGCGGATATTTTGAGGTTATCCAGAGTTAACAACTTTAATCCGGGACATTCAACCTATAATTAATAGAAGAATGAGTAAGCATTAGTCAATTACTAAAATCAATCAATAATATTATTTATTTTTATCAATGATTAATAAGAGAGTTAAGGACTAGACTATTAATCAATGAGGATTAGGTACAAACTAAGGGGATAAAAAAATGAAAGTATGAGGGCATATATAACAATGAGAGGAATCAAAGTCACATAAAAGTCCATGTAGATCGGACTATTTGAGGTGGACTCCATGAAGGACCAATTTGGCTCCATATAGGAGTCCCCCGAAGTTCGACTGGCGACTAGAGCCATCACACGGAAGGCATGATCTTTGACAGAGAGATTCCCTCCGAACTCAACATTAAATGCACCCGATCCAACATGCACTGTTTGGAGCCACCATTTTAGATTGTCATGAAAATTACCACATTGAGGTGTCACCTCTCGATTGACTATTCCTCTCCATAAAAACAGTAACACACTCACACACAGACAAGTGATAGCCAGACACAAGAAATATACTTTAAGTGTTTAGTTCACTTTCTATACACTTTTTGCTCGGTGAGTAATGCCCGGAATATACCTTCCAAGCGGACCCCCGATATTAAACCTCATATTAGTGACTAACTTGACCGTTGGAGAGCCAATGCCAAGAATACACCCCCGGCTCTTAGCCTTTCTTGCAAGACACTTCGATGGGAAGTGGGTCCCACCAATCGTGTGTGGCAAGATCGGAAAGTTGCACTCACGATCAAACAATAAGATATATATATATATATATATATATATATATATGAGAGAGAGAGAGAGACCTGTTTATTGAGGAAGGGTGTTGAATTTGAAATATGATTTGGAAGCTCCTCAACAAATTTCAGCATCAAGGGACACCGACTAATATTTAACTGTATCAATGAAGGCATTCGTATGGCGTTGTAGCAGAAGGTAAGAATATCCGGCAAGTTTGAGAGAATTACTTCCACGAGATTTGGGAATAAAATTGTTTCTCCAACATTTTCATCATCCTTTCCAATAACTAGTTCCAACATTGAACAATTTGTTACTTCAAGTTTTCTGAGAGATGGAACCCCACGAATAACTGATCGAGAAAACAAGCATTTGAAATTCTTAAGGCCTTCCACAATCAAAGAGGTAAGCCCACAAAAATTGATTGTCATCCCTGTGACCTGAACACCATGCATGCATGCAATTAAAATCATGGATACATAATTTCATCAATTCTTTAATTCTCTTCTCATGTCAATCTTTGACACAGTTCTTAGAATGGGGAGAGTACTTTATTACTACAATAATTTGCTATGAAAACAAGTAAAAAATCTAAAAACTCTTCTAGGTTGTTCAAAGAAAATGAAACACAAATAGGGAAATAAGAAAATAGGAATTAATGTATAAATAATTTCAAAAGAAAAGAGATTTTGAAATGTATAAGATTACTTTTGAGATAAGATACCGTTGATGAACCTCGTTGTTGTCACCTTTTGTCATCTTCATGCTTGGCAAGTTATAGAGAGATAAGATGTCCAATCGAGGGAGTCCAATCTTGGCAAAAATGACAGAAGCTTTCTAAAGTATCTAAAAATAGATATCTCAAGTTAGGTAATTCTATCTTGTTAATTTCCACCAATTCTCCATCATATTTTTTGAAAATCTCTTTTATAGTTTTACAAAAGAAGACTTGAAGCTTGGAAAGTTGCACTAAACTTTGCGCAACAGATAATGGAAACATGTATAATAAATTGTCACATTCATTTATCTCCACACTTTGAAGGTTCTTTAGGTAAAGTTGCTCTTTGACTGAAACTTTCCATAAACATATAAGTCCGGACAAACGGTTAAGATTTATTTTCTGTAGTGCCGCAAAAGATCCAATTTGTGGTGAAACATCGTAATCTGTTGCAAACTGACAGAATCTCGAATGGATAATGACTCTAACATGGGAAATATTGCACCCTTTTGTAGGCCCTTAGCAAGATATTTGATATTGGTGAACTCGGATAGGATTAATATTTTCAAGCAACATAGAATCCTAGAATTTTGGGATAGCCCTTTCGGAACAGCCATGCACTCACAACCTTCAAGAATTAAAAATTCAGCATTATTTGCCATGTCATAAATCCAATCTCCCAATGGATTTACTGCTTGTTTTCCTAATAAAATGGATTTCTTGTATCTTAACCTCCAATCTATTAAAGATTTTAATGATACAGATATGTCATAGCTCTTCAAATTTTGAACCCAACGGGGCTTTTCTCTAGGAACAACTCTTGGATTTTCTATTTCTATCTTTAAAGTAGTTAATTTTTCCAAGACATCCAACTCACTAAGGCATGCAATGTCCTCTTTTCCTCCTTCAATTCTCGGTTTTCCCTCCCAATTGTTAAAACAACCCAAAATCACAAGTTCTTCCAATCTAGCAAGTCCCGATATAACACCAAATGCAATTCTTATTAGCATTTCACAGTATAAGATATGCAATTGCTTTAGTTTTTTTAAACCCCCAATCTCCACTGGCAGCATCTCAAGCTTACAATCTCTCAAATTAAGGATTTCTAGATTGGTTAGCTTCCCAAGAATTGAGATTGTATCAAAAATCATACATTGTTGGAGGAACAAAGTACGGAGATTATTTAATTGGCCAATTGAATGAGGGAGAAATCCAATACGTAAGGCTTCTAAAACTTTAAGCTCACCCATTCCATTGAAAAAATTCTCTGGTAACTCCACATAATAATAAGGCCAGTCAATCTTCTCTGGTACAAAATCCAAACGTAGGAATTCAAGCTTGGGGCAAACTATTGATTTTGGAAAAATAATACTACAGTTGGAGAATAACAATGAAATACAAGTGTAGTTATTAATATTAGAAGAATCTTCTTCTATCATCGATGGCCATTCGTTCAACCCGTGTCTAATCATGAATAGGTGCTTCTCCTTATTAGACCTACTCATCCCCTCCTCGGTTGCAATCCTTATGCCTACATCACGAAGAACATCATGCATTCTAACATTAAAATTCTTTGAGTACTCATTTCCCTCAATTAGCAAGGAACGAGAGAGAAGATTCTTCAACACGCTTTCTACTTTGTCTCTAACTTCTATTAAATTCTCTAATCCCATGAAAATTCTTAACCCTATTCCACACCTAAGTAACTCTTCAATGGAAATGGAATAATCTTCCGGAAATAAACAACAAAGTAGAAAGAGATCCTTTTGCTCTTTACCTTCCAACGCGTTGATGCTATAGATGAAAGGTCCATAAACACCTTTTAATACGCCCGGGATATTGTATGGTATGAATTTCTCTAATTCTCGAACTGCATTATTCCAGAAGGATATATCTTTGTCTTTCAGTGCAGAGGCAACAATCTTCAAGGCAAGAGGCAACCCTTTGCATTCCCTTTCAACCCTCTTTGCAATTTGAACAAGCTCATTATGGGAATCATCATCATCATCTAGGTTAATGCCAGCGTTGTCTCTGAAAAATCTCCAGGACTCCTCTTTAGTTAAGGTGTGCAATTGGAAGATGTTTTGGATAGGAACCCCGGTGGAAGTCAAGGCATCCCGGTCCCGAGATGTTAGGATGAGTTTGCAACGAGCATGGCTGGTTTGAGAAGGGATTCCAAGCTTTTCTAGCTCCAAACGTTCCCAAAGGTCATCTAGAATTATGAGGATGCTCTTTTCATCCATAAGTCTGTCATGAAGTTTCCTTTGTCGAAATTCGTGAGACTCTTCACTCAATGTTAGATTTAGTCCCTCTGCAATCTGGCTTTGAATCTTTGGTAGATTCGGCTTTTGAGAGACAACTGCAATGACAACATGCTCAAACAAAGACTTCTCATCTCTCACCTTTTCCTCAATTTTCTTAGCCATTACTGTTTTTCCTGTAGAAATACAATGGAAACGAGATGCATTTAAGTTTATCATCATAAACAAAAATCAAACAATAAAAAAGTGTCATCTATAAGATTAAAGAGAGTATTAATTATCTACTCCACCGAGACCCCATATCCCGATCGAATAAACACTCGGATCCCTCAAAGCATCCATAATGCTATGCTCTATCAAATTGCGAGATTCGAAACCAACATTAGATGTAGTGGGCACAAGAGCAATTTCTGCAAGTATTTTAGGGTTGGATATCTTATCAAATTTGGTTTTTCGAAGTTCAACAGATTCTTTAGCTGTCTTGAAGGCTTTTCTGCTCAAGGGATAGTGAAGCAAGGGAAACCATTTGTACACACTGCTTCTTTGAATTCGATCAGCATCATTACAAATCTTGTCGCTCCTACTTTTTAACTCCACTTTTTTAAGCCAAGCTTTAATCTCAGATCTGATGACTCCAGAATTAGCCTTAGCTGCATCAACATCCTGTTGTACACTCTCATATATGATATTTAGTTGTCCAACTTCATCAGCAAGGTTATCAACATTGCAGGAATAGCAACAGAGATAACTCACTTGCTTTTTGATTGCATACGCCAAGTAATCCACGATTTTTTGAGCAATTGGTTGAATCACAGTTTCAGCCATTTTTTCCTTGAAATATGAAATTGAGCTATGAATATTAATGCCTGAATGAGACGCAGAAAGGGTAAGGAGTCTTTTCTTCCAAGATGAATGACTCTTAAAGAAGTCAGAATTGTCCATCAAGTAACCCATTGAGTGGACATTCGTTTCTTTTTCTATTTCTTTTTCCCAAAGCAAGGGATAATATAGATTTCTTTTAATCAAAACAAGGGATCAAACATATATATGGATTTCCTTTTTCCCGAGCAAGGGATTATATATAAATATATATATATATATATATATATATATATATATCTCTTGTGTAATCTCTGTTTCTTATTTTTCTTGTTACTTACTTTCGCTATTATTCTTGTTTATATTTCGATACAACAATATATATATTGATTTCTTTATCCCAAAGGAATGGAATATATATATATTTATTCATTTCCTTTTCCCAAAACAAGGGATCATATATATCTATATATATATTGATTTCTGTTTTCCAAAGCCAGGAATCATATATATATTTTGATTTTTTTTCTCCAAAGGAATGGATCATATATATATTCATTGCCTTTTTCCAAAGCAAGGGATCATACATATATTGATTTCTTTTTTCCAAAGAAAGGGATCATATATATATATATATATATATATATATATATATATATTATATTGATTTCTGTTTTCCAAAGCCAGGAATCATATATATATATTTTGATTTCTTTTTTCCAAAGGAATAGATCATATATATTCATTTCCTTTTTCCAAAGCAAGGGATCATATATATATATATATATATATATATATATATAGAATACTATATGTACTAGTTACGGAGCTTTCTCTACAGAGGTGGACAAAAAATCACCCCAGATCCTCATTCTATTAGTTGTGGAGAATATTTTAAACATATAAAAAAATGTAAAAAATGGTTCGATCTTTTGGGAACTTTGATATGCTCATGCTTTCTTATGCTCAATTATGTTGTCCCACCCAAATTTTTATGCTTCTATAGCACATCTTTTTGTTATTTCATGTGGTTTTTGAAATTCATACTTGTACTGTATGATATATATCTTATATATATAATTATGATATTTTTAATCAAATTAACTAATTCCAAGCATTCTGCCAAACTTTGGAAGTTAAAAGATTTATGATTCGGTTCAAGTGTCAAAGTTATTTTCGATTGAATTGTGCTTGTGTAGTTTAATTTTTATTAACTATTTGTTTTGAAGAATATTGTCAAACTCGTGATTTTGTGTAGTATTTATATGATTGTTATATTTTTAGATTCTTAAATTATTTATAAATTTATAACGAATTTTAAAGTTGTGATTTCACGTAGTTTTTCATTTTTGGTTAGACCATCTGAATACTTGATTTATTATTTTTATTAATTTAAATTTGGTCTCAATTATATATTATTGGGGAAGGTTTACGTTAATTGTTATATAGCTCTTGCGACGAGTATCAAACCGGGGACATCATCGTAAGGCTTATTTTTTCCCATTTTTTACAATCTTGCATTTTATTCTCAAATACTTTTAGGAGCCATGAATAAAGAATTCCTGAAGACAACTTTCACAGCAAAAAAATGTTGTAATTAATCTAATATTTGTCAAAAACATTGTCAAAAAGTTTGGCTTCTCAAATAAGAGATTTGAGTTCGACACATGTTATAATCTTGAGAGTTTTCTTCCATGAATCTCTTTCAAATTAGTCAATGAAGATATCGAGTCACCAAAAAATGCATAACATGTTTCTCCTCCTAGAGGATGAAAAGCCCAAAAAATTTAGATCTTATTTTGATAATGATTGTTATAAACAATCTAATGATATTTTTTTACTTTAAACCGTTTAAGTGAGTTTATAAGTTTAAAACACGTCAGTGAGTAAAATGCTCCAACCGATGATGTTTGACTTTAGGTCACAACAAATCATTATTTTTTAGTTTTTTTCATCAAAATTAATTTTTAATGTTATCTTGTGTTTCCATACGTGTCAGAATTGGTTAGTTGTTCATTAAAAAAAATAAGTTACTTATTTGTCAAATAAAAGATTTTGAGTTACAAACAATTTTGTAATATATTTTTATCCATGTACAAATAATTAATTGTATTTATTTCATTCTACCATTTTTATTTATTTTACTATTAAAAACTTATCACAATAAATAACTAAACCCGATAATAATAAGCACTAATGGTAGATATAAATTCTTAATTAATCATACAAATTACCAACCATAAGACCTTGTGTTTACTATGCATCAATCAATAACCTTGCATCTACTATCCTTAAGCCATAACCTTGTCTGCTAGCCATCTGCCGGTGACCTTGTGTCTGCTTAGATATACGTCTGTCTTCTTCATTTAGTTCATTGCCAAGTGATGCGGTCACGATTATTCAAAAACATATAAAATGAAATTGAGATACCTAGAAAATATTTAAAAAAACATGGAGAGATAATTTGTGAAGTCCTACATAATTATGCAATAAAAATTATATAAAAATAGAAAATCTAACCGTCTAATTAATGGTACCTACCTCATTGTGGGAGAAAAAATTGGCAGCAAATTCATTGTTTGACAATCCACTTATGCTTTTCAATTTGGGCAAATGGATGGATCCAAGAGAAAATTTCTCCAACATGGGACAATCTTCAATTTTGATTGTTTCAAGAGATGGAAATTCCAAATGTTGTTTAATTTGGAAAATTGATCCACACAATTTTGGCAATTTAACTAGAGTTAAACTCTTCAATGGAACCCTTTGTATGAATTCTTCCTCCATTTTTACTGTACTCTGTCCTTCTTTGGTAATCACATTCTCCAACTCCTGACAATTAATTACATCCATTCTTTCGAAGACTGTAAGAGATTTAAATGAAAGAAGAGAAAATACTGCTGATATTTTCAGGTTATCCAAAATTAATGACTTCAATCCCGGACATTCAACCTATAATTAATAGAAGAATGAGTAATCATTAGTCAATTTATAAAACGAATCCATGATATCATTTATTTTATCAATGATTAATGAGAGAGTTAAGGACTAGACTACTAATGAGTGAGGATTAGGTAGAAACTAAGGGGTATAAAAAAAAAATGAAAGCATGAGGGCATATATAACAATATGATATATATATATATATATATATATATATAGAGAGAGAGAGAGAGAGAGAGAGAGAGAGAGAAACCTGTTTATTGAGGAAAGGTGTTGAATTTGAAATATGATTAGGAAGCTCCTCAACAAATTTCAGCATCGGGGGACACCGACTAATATTTAACTGTATCAATGAAGGCATTCGTATGGTGTTGTAGGCTTGTAGCAGAAGGTAAGAATATCTGGCAAGTTTGAGAGAAATATTTCCACGAGATGTGGGAATAAAATTGTTTCTGCAACAATTTCATCATCCTTTCCAATAACTTGTTCCAACATTGAACAATTTGATACTGAAAGAACACTGAGAGATGGAACCCCACGAATAGCTGATCGAGAAAACATGCATTTGAAATTCTTAAGGCCTTCCACATTCAATTTGGTAAGCCCACAAAAATTGATGTTCATCCCTCTGACCTGAACACCATGCATGCATGCAATTAAAATTATGTATACACATTTCATCAATTCTTTAATTCTCTTCTCATGTCAATCTTTGACACAGTTCTTAGAATGGGGAGAGTACTTTATTACTACAATAATTTGCTATGGAGACAAGTAAAAATCTAAAAACTCTTCTAGGTTGTTCAAAGAAAATGAAACACAAATAGAGAAGTTAGAAAATAGGAATTAATGTATAAATAATTTCAAAAGAAAAGAGATTTTGAAATGTATACGCTTACTTTTGAGATAAGATACCGTTGATGAACCTCGTTGTTGTCACCTTTTGTCATCTTCATGCTTGACAAATTATTGAGAGATAAGGTGCGCAATTGAGGGAGTTCAATTCTATCAGTCCCGATACAAAAATGACAAAAGCTTTCTAAATTATATAAAATTGATATCTCAAGTTAGGTAATTCTATATTGTTAATCTCCACCAATTCTCCATCATATTTCTTGAAAATCTCGTTCATCGTTTTACAAAAGGAGACTTCAAGGTTGGAAAGTTGCACTAAACTTTGCGCAACATATAATGAAAACATGTATAATAAATTGTCACATTCATATATCTCCACTCTTTGAAGGTTCTTTAAGTAAAGTTGCACTTTGACTGAAACTTTCCATAAACGTATAAGTCCGGACAAACTGTGAAGAGCTATTTGTTGTAGTGCCGCAAAAGATCCAATTGGTGTTGAAACATCAGTAATTTGTTGCAAACTAACAGAATTTTGAATGAATAAAGACTCTAACATGGGAAATATTGCACCCTTTTGTAGGCCCTTAGCAAGATATTTGAAATTGGTGAAGTTAGATAGGCATAAGTTTTTCAAGCAACTTAGATTAGCCACCATTTTTGAAGCCTCCTTCTTTGAATAGGTAGCCACCATGTTTGAAACCTCCTTCTTTGAATAGGTAGCCACCATGTTTGAAACCTCTTTCTTTGAATAAGTAGCTACCATGTTTGAAGCCCACCATGTTTGAAACCTCTTTCTTTGAATAAGTAGCCACCATGTTTGAAGCCTCCTTCTTTGAATACAAGAAGGAAACTTAGACTTGTGCATCACAATGTTTCAACAATATTCTAATACCAGCAGGTTTTCATGGTGGACCAAGAACAAGATCAGGTGGTCCATCGAGCCTTGTGGAACGATGGAGGTCAGGCGGAAGCTGTGATTGTGGTGGCTGGGATGTTGGTTGTCCACTCACGATAATCAACACGAAAGTAAACAAAACAGAAAGTCGAGACCATACACATAGTTCAGGAGAGTGCAGAACAGTTGATCTCATTGTAAAGGTAAGCAATGTTTCTCTGAATCTTCAGTTCCTTTTTTGTTTACTGCTTTAGTTTCTCTGCATCTAAAATTGTGAGTTCTGAATGGAACACCATAGCGATAACGCATTGATTAATTCAACAGGGATCAAAGCAAAATGCACCAATTATGAAAATGGCAAATATACAGAAAGATTTGTATTATATACATTTCCAGTCAACTCTATCAGCTCTGCAGTGTTTTGCAATTGCTGCAGCAATTATTCATAGTAATAGTCCTGCTCTTAGGCCGAAATTGTACAGGACATGAAAACACAGTACTGATGAATTAGATCTAGTTCTTAGTTCTCCAGCTTATGAAACTTCAGATTGCAAAGTAGCTAGAAAGTATCTCTCTCTCTATATATATATATGTATGTATACCTGAAAATTCCTGTTACTTTGGTAAGTTTTGGTTAATCCTACAACTATTTTTGAGGGTTCAGCTCAGCTGTAACAAAATCACTGTCTGTTGTCTGTAAAATGAATTCTTACACAAAGGTTGTAACAATTTTCTCTTAGATTTTTAATTATGTTGTACCCTGGAAATACTATGTTGTATTAACTCCCGTGTTCCTAAGTTGTACTCCTCAAATGTATGATAAAAGGTTATGGAAAGAACTGCATTTTTCTTTTTTTTTGTTATACCATCTTGTATCTGAAGCCACAAACCACTTCATATTAGATTAAATTGTGATTGTGTAGTTTAATTCTTGCTAACTGCTTGATCGAAAGAATGTTGTTAAACTCGTAATTTTGTTTAGTATTTATATCTTTATTCTTACATGATATTTATAACTCGATTGTACGACATCTGCTTTTTTCCCCATTTTTCTCTTATCTTGCATTTCATTTCTGAAATATTTTCAGGAGCCATGGATTAAAAATTCCTGAAAACAACTTTCATAGTAAAAAAACCTGTTGTAGTGTGAAATTATATGTAGGAAAAATATATTGGAATCAAAAACTTTTCCAAAATATATTGGGAAATGGGAATCAAAAGTGCAAAACATGATTCTCCTACTGGAGGAAGGAAAGCCAGAAAAAAGTTGCTGGTAAAATGCCAGACTCTGAACGGTTTCTGTTAATATTTGAATTTGACTGTTGTCTGTTCTTTAGAAAGAAAGGAACCATTGGAATGTTCTTTTATATCTGACCGTAGCCTTGGGCTCTGGAATTGACCAATTTGACTTTTTCTTTTTTTTTCCTTTTAACATATATTTTATTTAGATCGTATTTTGATATGCTTCAAACCCTCTATTAGACGATGTTGGATTTTAGGTCACAACAAATCATCATTTATATATTTTATTTTTTTTAAATATGAGAAGTATTTTAGATAGATCTCAAATATGAACAATACATTTAGATTAATTTTTATTTGAGTTAGATAAATTTTGTGTAAAAAGAAAATTATAATTGTATCTCAAATCAAATTTAATTCAAGAGAATCCATAAATATTTTACATGCGGTTTAGAGTTGAAGAAAGTAACATTAGAGAAAATGTATTGGTTGATTCGAATGACTCCCTTTATTTAGTTATCTATACTTATTTGTTAGATGCATTTTTATCCATGTACAAATAATATTTATTTCATTCTACCTTCTTTTTTTTATTATTATTATTATTTTAATTTTAAAAACTTATCACAATAAATAAATAAACTTGATAATAATAAGCACTAATGGTAGAAATGAAATCTTAATTTTTTTTTTTATACATGGGGAGGGGTGTCAATCTCCCAACCTTGACACCCAACCCGGAGGTTGTGGGGTGACACTCTGCTACTCCTTCCACCAACATTCGACATAAATGAAATCTTAATTAATCATACAAATTGCCATCCTTGGAGAAGGTGAACCAGTCAATGATCTTGCATTTACTATGCATCAATCAATAACCTTGCCTCTACTATCCTTAAGCTATAACCTTGTCTTCTAGCCATCTGCCAGTGACCTTGCGTCTGCTTAGATATACACTTGTCTCCTTCAATTAGTTCATGACCAATTGATGCGGCCATCGTCATTCAACAACATCTAAAATGAAATCGAGATACCCAAACAATATTTAAAAATCATGGAGAGATAATTTGTGAAGTCATACATAATCGTGCAACAAAAATTATATAAAATAGAAAATCTAACCGTCTAATTAATGCTACGTACCTCATTGTGGGAGAAAAAATTGGCAGCAAATTCATTGTTTGACAATCCAATTATGTTTTCCAATTTGGGCAAATGGAGGGATCCAAGAGAAAATTTCTCCAACATGGGACAATCTTCAAGTTCGATGATTTTAAGTGATGGAAATTCCAAATGTTGTTTCATTTGGAAAATTGATCCACACAATTTTGGCAATGTAACTAGAGTTAAACTATTCAATGGAACCCTTTGTATAAACTCTTCCTCCATGTTTTCTGTGCTTCGGCCTTCTTTGGTAATCACATGCTCCAACTCTTTACAATTAGTTACTTTCATTGTTTCCAAGATTGTAAGAGATTTAAAGGAAAGAAGAGAAAATATTGCGGATATTTTGAGGTTATCCAAAATTAATGACTTCAATCCGGGACATTGAACCTATAATTAATAGAAGAATGAGTAATCACTAGTCAATTAATAAAATCAATCCATGATATTATTTATTTTATCAATGATTAATGAGAGAGTTAATGACTAGACTACTAATCAGTGAGGATTAGGTGCAAACTCTAAAAAATGAAAGCATGAGAGCATATATAACAATATGATTTTTATATATATATATAAAAAAAGAGAGAGAGAGAGAGAGAGACCTGTTTATTGAGGAAAGGTGTTGAATTTGAAATATGATTAGGAAGCTCCTCAACAAATTTCAGCATCGGGGGACACTGAATAATAATTAACTCTATCAATGAAGGCATTCGTATGACGTGGTAGCTGAAAGTAAGAATATCCGGCAAGTTTGTGAGAAATATATGCTCGAGACGTGGGAATAAAATTGTTTCTCCAACATTTTCATCATCCTTTCCAATAACTTGTTCCAACATTGAACAATTTGATACTGAAAGAACTCCGAGAGATGGAACCCCATGAATAGCTGATCGAGAAAACAAACATTTGAAATTCTTAAGGCCATCCACATGCAAATCGGTAAGCCCACAAAAATTGATGTTCATCCCTGTGACCTGAACACCATGCATGCATGCATGCAATTAAAATTATGTATACATATTTCATCAATTCTTTAATTCTCTTCTCATGTCAATCTTTGACACAGTTCTTAGAATGGGGAGAGTACTTTATTACTACAATAATTTGCTATGAAGACAAGTAAAAATCTAAAAACTCTTCTAGGTTGTTCAAAGAAAATGAAACACAAATAGAAAAGTTAGAAAATAGGAATTAATGTATAAATAATTTCAAAAGAAAAGAGATTTTGAAATGTATACGCTTACTTTTGAGATAAGATACCGTTGATGAACCTCGTTGTTGTCACCTTTTGTCATCTTCATGCTTGGTAAATTATTGAGATATAAGGTGCGCAATTGAGGGAGTTCAATTCTATCAGTCCCGTTACAAAAATGACAAAAGCTTTCTAAATTATCTAAAAATAGATATCTCAAGTTAGGTAATTCTATATTGTTAATCTCCACCAATTCTCCATCATATTTCTTGAAAATCTCTTTCATAGTTTTACAAAAGGAGACTTCAAGGTTGGAAAGTTGCACTAAACTTTGCGCAACAGATAATGAAAACATGTATAATAAATTGTGACATTCATTTATCTCCACACTTTGAAGGTTCTTTAGGTAAAGTTTCTCTTTGACTGAAACTTTCCATAAACATATAAGTCCGGACAAACTGTAAAGATTTATTTGTTGTAGTGCCGCAAAAGATCCAATTGGTGGTGAAACATCTGTAATCTGTTGCAAACCGAGAGAATCTTGAATGAATAAAGACTCTAACATGGGAAATATTGCACACTTTTGTAGGCCCTTAGCAAGATATTTGATATTGGTGAAGTGAGATAGGCATAAATTTTTCAGGCAAGTTAAATTCCTAGAATTTAGGGATAACCCCCTCAAAACAATCATGTAATTACACTGTGAAAAGTTTAAATATTCAGCATTATTTGTCATGTCATAAATCCAATCTCCCAATGGATTTACTACTTCATTTCCCAATAAAATGGATTTCTTGTATCTTATCTTCAAATCTAAGAGATAGTTTGGTGATACAGATATAACATAGCTCTTCAAATTTTGAACCCAACGAGGCTTTTCTCTAGGAACAACTCTTGGATTTTTTATTTCTATCTTTAAAGTGGTTAATTTTTCCAAGCCATCCAACTCACTAAGGCATGCCATGTCCTCTTTTCCTCCTTCAGTTCTCGGTTTGCCCTCCCAATTGTCAAAACTGCTCAAAATCACAAGTTCTTCCAATCTAGCAAATCCCGATATAACACCAAATGCAATTCTTCTTAGGCTTTTACAGTATAAGATATGCATTTGCTTTAGTTTTTTTAGCCTCCCAATTTCCACTGGCAGCATCTCAAACTCACAGCTTCTCAAATTAAGGATTTCTAGATTGATTAGTTTTCCAAGCATTGAAATTGGCTCATAAATCTCACATTGTTGGAGGAACAAAGTACGAAGATTATTTAATTGGCCAATTGATGGAGGGAGCAATGCAATTCTAAAGGCTTCTAAAACTTTGAGCTCACCCATTCCATTGAAAAAATTCTCTGGTAACAACACATAATAAATCGACCAGTAAATCTCCACTGCAAAATCCAAACGTAGGAATTCAAGCTTGGGGCAAACTATTGATTTTGGAGAAATATGAATAGAGTTGGAGAATTGCAATGAAATACAAGTGTAGTTATTAATATTAGAAGAATCTTCTTCCATCATCGATGGCCATTCGTTCAACCCGTGACTAATCATGAATAGGTGCTTCTCCTTATTAGACCTACTCATCCCCTCCTCGGTTGCAATCCTTATGCCTACATCACGAAGAACATCATGCATTCTAACATTAAAATTCTCTGAGTACTCATTTCCCTCAATTAGCAAGGAACGGGAGAGAAGAATATTCAACACGCTTTCTACTTTGTCTCTAACTTTTATTAAATTCTCTAATCCCATGAAAATTCTTAACCCTATTCCACACCTAAGTAACTCTTCAATGGAAATGGAATAATCTTCCGGAAATAAACAACAAAGTAGAAAGAGATCCTTTTGTTCTTTACCTTCCAACGCGTTGATGCTGTACATTAAAGGTCCATAAACACCTTTTAATACGCCCGGGATATTGTATGGTATGGATTTCTCTAATTCTCGAACTGCATTATTCCAGAAGGATATATCTTTGTCTTTCAGTGCAGAGGCAAAAATCTTCAAGGCAAGAGGCAACCCCTTGCATTCCCTTTCAACTTTCTTTGCAATTTGAACAAGATCATTATGGGAATTATCATCATCATCAAATTGGTTAATGCCAGCATTGTCTCTGAAAAATCTCCAGGACTCCTCTTCGGTTAAGGTATGCAATTGGAAGATGTTTTGGATAGGAACACCGGTGGAAGTCAAGGCATCCCGGTCTCGAGATGTTAGGATGAGTTTGCAACCAGCATGATTAGTTTGAGAAGGGATTCCGAGCTTTTCTAGCTCCAAACGTTCCCAAAGGTCATCTAGAATTATGAGGATGCTCTTTTCAGCCATAAGCCTCTCATAAAGTTTCCTTTGTCGTAATTCGTGAGACACTTCACTGAGTGTTAGATTTAGTCCCTCTGCAATCTGGCTTTGAATCTTTGGTAGATCTTGTTTTTGAGAGACAACTGCAATGACAACATGCTCAAACAAAGACTTCTCATCTCGCACCTTTTCCTCAATTTTCTTAGCCATTACTGTTTTTCCTGTAGAAATACAATGGAAACGAGATGCATTTAAGTTTATCATCATAAACAAAAATCAAACAATGAAAAAGTGTCATCTATAAGATTAAAGAGAGTATTAATTACCTACTCCACCGAGACCCCATATCCCGATCGAATAAACACTCGGATCCCTCAAAGCATCCATAATGCTATGCTCTATCAAATTGCGAGATTCAAAACCAACATTAGATGTAGTGGGCACAAGAGCAATTTCTGCAAGTATTTTAGGGTTGGATATCTTATCAAATTTGGTTTTTCGAAGTTCAACAGATTCTTTAGCTGTCTTGAAGGCTTTTCTGCTCAAGGGATAGTGAAGCAAGGGAAACCATTTGTACACACTGCTTCTTTGAATTCGATCAGCATCATTGCAAATCTTGTCGCTCCTACTTTTTAACTCCTCCACTTTTTTAAGCCAATCTTTAATCTCAGATCTGATGACTCCAGAATTAGCCTTAGCTGCATCAACATCCTGTTGTACACTCTCATATATGATATTTAGTTGCCCAACTTCATCAGCAAGGTTTTGAACATTGCCGGAATAGCAACAAAGATAAATCACTTGCTTCTTGATTGCATCCGCCAAGTAACCCACGATTTTTTCAACAATTGGTTGAATCACAGTTTCAGCCATTTTTTCCTTGAAATATGAAATTGAGCTATGAATATTACTGCCTGAATGAAACGCAGAAAGGGTAAGGAGTCTTTCTTCCACGATGAATGACTCTTAAAGAAGTCAGAATTGTTCATCAAGTTACTCACTTAGTGGACATTCGTTTCTTTTTCTTTTTCATTTCTTTTTTCCAAAGGAAGGGATAATATAGATTTCTTTTAATCAAAACAAGGGATCAAACATATATATATTTCTTTATATATATATATATATATATATATATATATATATATTATTTTTTTAATTCAAGGGATCATATATATATATATGATTGCTATTCTCCAAAGGAATGGAGCATATATATATTTCTATTTCCTCTTGTTAAAGCAAGGGATCTAATATATATATTTATTTCTTTTTCTCCAAAAGAAGGAATCATATATATATTTTGATTTCTTTTTTCCAAAGGAATGGATCATATATATATTCATTGCCTTTTTCCAAAGCAAGGGATCACATATATATATATTGATTTCTTTTTTCCAAATAAAGGCATGATATATATATATATATATTGATTTATGTTCTCCAAAGCCAGGAATCATATATATATATATATATATATTTTTTTTTTTGATTTCTTTTCTCCAAAGGAATGGATCATATATATATTCATTTTCTTTTTCCAAAGCAAGGGATATAATATATATATATTGATTTCTTTTATCCAAAGGAAGGATCATATATATATATATTGAATAAAAAATATGTACTAGTTACGGAGCTGGCTATACAGAGGTGGACAAAAAAAACACCCCAGCTCCTCATTGTATCAGTTGTAGAGAATATTTAAATATATATATATATATATATATATATATATTATATAATACCCTCACATATAAAAAAATGTAAAAATTGGTTCGATCTTTTGGGAACTCTGATATGCTCATGGTTTCTTATGCTCAATTATGTTGTCCCACCCAAATTTTTATGCTTCCATATCAGATCTTTTGGTTATTTCATGTGGATTTTGAAATTCATACTTGTACTGTATGATATATATCTTATATATATAATTATGAGATTTTTAATCAAATTAACTAATTCCTTGAGCTACCTCAAGCAATGCAAGCATGCTACCAAACTTTGGAACTTAAAAGATTTATGATTCGGTTCAATTGTCAAAGTCATATTCGATTCAATTGCACTTGTATATTTTAATTTTTTTTAACTATTTGTTCAAAAGAATGTTGTCAAATTCGTGATTATGTTCATTATATGATAGTTACATTTTGATTCTTAAATTATATTTATAAATGTATAACAAATATCAAATTTGTGATTTCACGTAATATTTACATAGAGTTTTGTTAAAACTACCCATTTTCTTTAATCCTTTGTGTTTATAGATTTTTTTTTTTTCATTTTTGGTTAAACCACTTGAATACTTGATTTATTATTTCTACTAATTTAAATTTGATCTCTATTACATATTATTGAGAAAAGTTTTACCTTATTTCTTATATAACTTTTACAACGAGTATCAAACTCGAGACATCATGATCTACGTAAGGCTTATTCTTTCCCATTTTTCTCTATCTTGCATATTTCATTCCGAAATATTTTTAGGAGGCATGGATAAAGAATTCATGATAACAACTTTCACAGCAAAAACGTGTTGTAATTTATATGTGGGAAAAATACATTGGAATCATTAACTTTTCCAAAATATATTGGGAAATGGGAATGTAAACATGAGAATCAAAAGTATAAAGCCTAATTGGTTTAGTGTCTCACCTGATTTGCCAAGTGACGGACCTGAGTTTAACACATATCAAAGATGATTTTATGATGTAATTTCAACTAAATGTTGTTGTTTTGGGAGTCTCATCCAATAAATCTTTCTTAAATTAGTCGATGAAAAAATATTTGAATTTGACTATTGCCTGTTCTTAGAAAGAAAGGAACCCTTGGAATGCTCTTTTATATTTGATCATAGCCTTTGGGCTTTGGAATTGACCTATTTGAGACTTTTTTTTCTTTAACATTTATTTTATTTAGGTTGTACTTTGACAATTTTTATTATAAATAATCCAATGATATTGTTTATTTTGATCCACTTTAAGTGAATTTACGAGTTTAAAATACGTCATTGAGTAAAATGTTTCAAGTTATGCTCAATTATCCTCCTTATCTTCAAGACGATATTGGACTTCATGTCTCCACAAATCACTAGCTTTTACTTTTATTTATCAAAATTAATTTTTAATATTAGCGTGTGTTTCCATACGCGTCAGAATTGGTTTGTAGTTCATTAAAAAATAAGTTAGGGTTTAATGTATATGGCTTCTTTCGTAAATTTTGATGTCAAAAGCTTACTTTTCATTGGAGACCTACCTAACTTAAACGGCTATTAATCTATATATAAATATAGTTTATATGTACTCCATATATTTAAGAATGATTTATTAATCTATTTTTTGTATTCTTGACTTTTAAGTATTTTTTAAAGTTAGATAAATATGAGCGATACATTTAACTTATTTATACATTTAGATTAATTTATATTTGAGTTAGATAAATTTCGTGTAAAAAAATTTATAATTTCATAATTGTATCTCAAATTTAATCCATTATACCATTAATTGTATTTATACAAATAATTAATTGTATTTATTTCATTCTACCATTTTTATTTATTTTACTATTAAAAACTTATCGCAATAAATAACTAAACCCGATAATAATAAGCACTAATGGTAGAAATAAAATCTTAATTAATCATACAAATTACAAACCCTACGACCTTGCGATTACTATGCATCAATCAATAACCTTGCCTCTACTATCCTTAAGCTATATAACCTTGTCTGCTAGCCATCCGCCAATGACCTTGAGTCTGCTTAGATATACGTCTGTCTTCTTCATTTTTTGTTCATGACCAAGAGTGATGCGGTCATCGTTATTCAAGAACATCTAAAATGAAATCGAGATACCCAAACAATATTTAAAAATCATGGAGGGATAATTTGTGAAGTCATACATAATTATGCAACAAAAATTATATAAAATAGAAAATCTAACCGTCTAATTAACGGTACGTACCTCATTGTGGGAGAAAAAATTGGCAGCAAATTCATTGTTTGACAATCCAATTATGTTTTTCAATTTGGGAAAATGGAGGGATCCAACAGAAATTTTCTCCAACATGGGACAATCTTCAATTTCGATTCTTTCAAGAGATGGAAATTCCATATGTTCTTTCATTTGGAAAATTGATCCACACAATTTTGGCAATTTAACTAGAGTTAAACTCTTCAATGGAACCCTTTGTATAAACTCTTCCTCCATGTTTACTGTGCTTTGTCCTTCTTTGGTAATCACATGCTCCAACTCTTGACAATTAGTTACTTTCATTATTTCCAAGATTGTAAGAGATTTAAAGGAAATAAGAGAAAATATTGCGGATATTTTGAGGTTATCCAAAATTAATAACTTCAATCCGGGACATTGAACCTATAATTAATAGAAGAATGAGTAATCATTAGTCAATTTATAAAACGAATCCATGATATTATTTATTTTATCAATGATTAATGAGAGAGTTAAGGACTAGACTACTAATGAGTGAGGATTAGGTAGAAACTAAGGGGTATAAAAAAGAAATGAAAGCATGAGAGCATATATAACAATATGATATATATATATATATATATATGAGAGAGAGAGAGAGAGAGAGAGAGAGAGAGAGAGAGAGAGAGACCGTTTATTGAGGAAAGATGTTGAATTTGAAATATGATTCGGAAGCTACTCAACAAATTTCATCATCGGGGGACACTAACTAATAGTTAACTCTTTCAATGAAGGCATTCGTATGGCGTTGTGGCAGAAAGTAAGAATATCCGGCAAGTTTGAGAGAGATATTTGCTTGAGATGTGGGAATAAAATTGTTTCTCCAAATATTTCATCATCCTTTCCAATAACTTGTTCCAACATTGAACAATTTGATACTGAAATAACACTGAGAGATGGAACCCCACGAATAGCTGATTTAGAAAACAAGCATTTGAAATTCTTAAGGCCTTCCTACAAAAATTGATGTTCATCCCTGTGACCTGAACACCATGCATGCATGCAATTAAAATTATGTATACATATTTCATCAATTCTTTAATTCTCTTCTCATGTCAATCTTTGACACAGTTCTTAGAATGGGGAGAGTACTTCATTACTACAATAATTTACTATGAAGACAAGTAAAAATCTAAAAACTCTTCTAGGTTGTTCAAAGAAAATGAAACACAAATAGAGAAGTTAGAAAATAGGAATTAATGTATAAATAATTTCAAAAGAAAAGAAATTTTGAAATGTATAAGCTTACTTTTGAGATAAGATATCGTTGATGAACCTCGTTGTTGTCACCTTTTGTCTTCTTCATGCTTGGCAAATTATTGAGATATAAGGTGCGCAATTGAGGGAGTTCAATTCTATCAGTCCCGTTACAAAAATGACAAAAGCTTTCTAAATTATCTAAAGTTAGATCTCTCAAGTTAGGTAATTCTATATTGTTAATCTCCACCAATTCTCCATCATATTTCTTGAAAATCTCTTTCATAGTTTTACAAAAGGAGACTGCAAGGTTGGAAAGTTGCACTAAACTTTGAGCAACAGATAATGAAAACATGTATAATAAATTGTCACATTCAAATATCTCCACTCTTTGAAGGTTCTTTAGGTAAAGTTGCTCCTTGACTAAAACTTTCCATAAACATATATGTCCGGACAAACTGTAAAGAGTTATTTGTTGTAGTGCCGCAAAAGATCCAATTGATGGTGAAACATCGGTAATTTGTTGCAAACCGATAGAATCTCGAATGAATAAAGACTCTAACATGGGAAATGTTGCACCCTTTTGTAGGCCCTCATCAAGATATTTGATATTGGTGAAGTTAGATAGGCATAAGTTTTTCGGGCAACTTAGATTCCTAGAATTTTGGGATAACCCTCTCGGAACAATCATGCAATTACAACCTTCAAGATTTAAATATTCAGCATTATTTGCCATGTCATAAATCCAATCTCCCAATGGATTTACTACTTCATTTCCCAATAAAATGGATTTCTTGTATCTCATCCTCCAATGTGAAAACATTTTGAATGATACTAGATATGTTATAAATCTTCAAATTTTGAACCCATCGAGGCTTTTCTCTAGGAACAACTCTTGGATTTTTTATTTGTATCCTTAAAGAGGTTAATTTTTCCAAGCCATCCAACTCACTAAGGCATGCCATGTCCTCTTTTCCTCCTTCAGTTCTCGGTTTGCCCTCCCAATTGTCAAAACTGCTCAAAATCACAAGTTCTTCCAATCTAGCAAATCCTGATATAACACCAAATGCAATTTTTCTTAGGCTTCCACAGTCTAAGATATGCATTTGCTTTAGTTTTTTTAACCTCCCAATCTCTACTGGCAACATCTCAAACTCACAGTCTCTCAAATTAAGGATTTCTAGATGGGTTACCTTCCCAAGAATTGATATTGTCTTAAAACTCTTACAATCTTGGAGGAACAAAGTACGGAGATTATTTAATTGGCCAATTGATGGAGGGAGCAATCCAATACGTAAGGCTTCTAAAACTTTAAGCTCACCCATTCCATTGAAAAAATTCTTTGGTAACTTCACATTATTATAGTAGTAAATCTTCTCTACAAAATCCAAACGTAGGAATTCAAGCTTGGGGCAAGCTATTGATTTTGGATAAATAATATTATGGTGGGAGAATAGCAATGAAATACAAGTGTAGTTATCATTATTAGAAGAATCTTCTTCCATCATCAATGGCCATTCATTCAACCCGTGACTTATCATGAATATGTGCTTCTCCTTATTAGACCTAACCATCCCCTCCTCGGTTGCAATCCTTATGCCTACATCACGAAGAACATCATGCATTCTAACATTAAAATTGTCTAAGTATTCATTTCCCTCAATTAGCAAGGAACGGGAGAGAAGATTCTTCAACACGTTTTCTACTTTGTCTCTAACTTCTATTAAATTCTCTAATCCCATGAAAATTCTTAACCCTATTCCACACCTAAGTAACTCTTCAATGGAAATGGAATAGTCTTCCGGAAATAAACAACAAAGTAGAAAGAGATCCTTTTGTTCTTTACCTTCCAACGCGTTGATGTTGTACATTAAAGGTCCATAAACACCTTTTAATACGCCCGAGATATTGTATGGTATGGATTTCTCTAATTCTCGAACTGCATTATTCCGGAAGGATATATCTTTGTCTTTCGGTGCAGAGGCAACAATCTTTAAGGCAAGAGGCAACCCCTGGCATTCTCTTTCAACTTTCTTTGCAATTTGAACAAGCTCATTATGGGAATCATCATCATCTAGGTTAATGCCAGCATTGCCTCTGAAAAATCTCCAGGACTCTTCTGCGGTTAAGGTATGCAATTGGAAGATGTTTTGGATATGAACACCGGTGGAAGTCAAGGCATCCCGGTCTCGAGATGTTAGGATGAGTTTGCAACCAGCATGATTGGTTTGAGAAGGGATTCCGAGCTTTTCTAGCTCCAAACGTTCCCAAAGGTCATCTAGAATTATAAGGATGCTCTTTTCAGCCATAAGCCTCTCATAAAGTTTCCTTTGTCGGAATTCGTTAGACTCTTCACTCAATGTTAGATTTAGTCCCTCTGCAATCCGGCTTTGAATCTTTGGTAGATTCGGATTTTGAGAGACAACTGCAATGACAACATGCTCAAACAAAGACTCATCTCGCACCTTTTTCTCAATTTTCTTAGCCATTACTGTTTTTCTTGTAGAAATACAATGGAAACGAGATGCATTTAAGTTTATCATCAGAAACAAAAATCAAACAATGAAAAAGTGTCATCTATAAGATTAAAGAGAATATTAATTACCTACTCCACCGAGACCCCATATCCCGATTGAATAAACACTCGGATCCCTCAAAGCATCCATAATGCTATGCTCTATCAAATTGCGAGATTTAAAACCATCATTAGATGTAGTGGGCACAAGAGCAATTTCTGCAAGTATTTTAGGGTTGGATATCTTATCAAATTTGGTTTTTCGAAGTTCAACAGATTCTTTAGCTGTCTTGAAGGCTTTTCTGCTCAAGGGATAGTGAAGCAAGGGAAACCATTTGTACACACTGCTTCTTTGAATTCAATCTGTTGAGAAATTAATGGTCAAGGAATGTGGCTAGGTTGGTGGCCTAATTTGAAGAAAAATGTCCCCTCTATTTTTCTATAAATAGAGGGGTTATTTAGCTTCTTCAAACACACAAAAATACACCAAAACAACAAAGAAAGAGAGAGATCTTTGTGAGAGAAAAAAGCTTCATGTTTAGAAGCTATACACGAGAGGAAAAATTGAGTCGAGTGATTGGCCTTTGTGTAGGCAAATAGAAATACAATACGGTGTTTCTTGTACTCCTCATTTTGAGATTGTGTGATAATATATTTGGTGTGGGTCCGTGGACGTAGGCAGGTTGACCGAACCACGTTAAATCTCGGTGTTTCATTTTTTAGCTTATTTTAGCATCTATT
Organism: Cynanchum wilfordii; assembly: GCA_025388415.1. Lineage (NCBI taxonomy): Eukaryota > Viridiplantae > Streptophyta > Magnoliopsida > Gentianales > Apocynaceae > Cynanchum > Cynanchum wilfordii. The sequence goes on along the minus strand of JAHSUH010000264.1, from coordinate 106,807 downwards.
ATTTTCTCGTCCCATATTATTATTTTGAGTCCCACAGATCTTGGGCGGGATTAGTAGCGTTCTAATTCCCAACAATTGGTATCAAAGCAAGGTTCGTAATTTCTCTTTAAATTCTTAGTATGCTCTGTGGTTGCAGTGTAGTCCGATCTTCCACATCGGAAAAGATTTTTTTGAGATAATTACATTTTTTTGTTTGAGTGGGAGCAATGGCGACAGATGATAAAAGTTCCAAAATTGATAAATTTGATGGCAAAAATTTTGGATTTTGGAAAATGCAAATGGATGACTATTTGTACCAGAAGGATCTATATAAGCCGTTGAAAGGAAAACCAGAAGAAATGAAAGACGACGATTGGGAGTTGCTTGATCGAAAAGCACTCGGTACAATCAGATTGACTTTGTCAAAGTCGGTCGCTTTCAATATAAAAAATGAGAAGACAACAACGTCTCTTATGGCAGCTCTATCCGGTATATGTATGAACAACCATCTCGCAGCGAAACAAAGTTCATTTGATCAAGAAATTGTTCAATATGAAGATGGTCGAAAGCGGAAAATTTGGAGAACATCTCAACGAATTCAATGAGGTAGTAGACCAATTATCCACGGTCGAAATCACTTTTAGTGATGAGGTTCGAGCTTTGTTAATTCTTGGACAGTTGCCCGAAAGTTGGAACGGCATAGTCACAGCCGTTAGCAGCTTAGCAGGCAAGTCTAAATTAAAGTTCGATGATGTTGTGAGCATGATCTTGACCGAGGAGATCCGAAGACAGTCAGATACAACTTCAACTTCCGGGGCCGCTTTCAACGTAGATAGTAGAGGTAGAAGTTCAAATAGAGGAAGATCACGATCCAAGCAAGGGAGAAATTCCAACAAGACTCGAGGTGACATCGAATGTTGGAACTGTGGCAAGAAGGGCCACTTCAAAAACCAATGCAAATCGCCACTCAAGGAGGAGAGTGGAAAGACAGAAGCAAATGTTGCATCGGAGGGATCGTCCAATGATGTACTCATTTGTTCGCTCGAGAGCAAGCAGGAGTCATGGATACTAGACAACGGAGCATCATTTCATGCCACATCAAACAAAGATCTGTTCGAGAATTATGTTGCAGGAAACTTTGGAAAAGTTTATCTTGGAAATGACCAACCCTGCAATATAGTAGGCAAATGAAGCGTCAACATCAAGTTGAATGGTTCAACCTAGAAGTTGAACGATGTTCGCAATGTACCGGACTTGAAGAAGAACTTGATCTCCATCAGACAGTTGGCCAAAGAGGGATTTGTGTCAACCTTCACTCAAGATGCGTGGAAGATTACCAAGGGAGCTTTGGTAGTTGCCAGAGGAGGACTAAGCGGAACCTTGTACATGACCGAAAATGCTAGTTTACTTCTAGCAGATGAGAAGATAACCTGCAAGCTGTGGCATGAGAGACTTGGCCACATGAGCGAAAAAGGAATGAAGATAATGTTTTCAAATGGGAAGATTCCCAATTTGAAAGCTATTGAATCGGATCTGTGCGAGAGTTGCGTGCTTGGAAAGCGGAAGCGAGTGAACTTCAACAGGACAGGAAGAACCCTAAAGCGGCAAAAACTTGAGCTTATCCATACAGATGTATGGGGTCCAACTCCAATCCAATCCATCGGAGGTAAGTCATATTTTGTGACTTTTATTGATGATCATTCCAGGAAGACTTGGGTCTACTTCATGCGACATAAATCCGAAGTGTTTCAGATCTTTAAAAATTGGAAAGTATTAGTAGAGACTGAAACAGGGTTGAAGGTAAAGAAGGCTGCGTTCAGACAATGGTGGCGAGTATGAGGACACCGGATTCAGAAATTTCTGCAAAGACAACGGGATAAAGCTAGAGAGAAAAAGGGGAGAACACCCCAGAGAACCGGGGTAGCGGAAAGAATGAACAGAACGTTGACAGAAAGAGCCGGAAGCATGAGGCTACATGCAGGCTTGCCGCAGGAGCTTTGGGCCGAGGCAATCAATACTGCAAGCATACCTAATCAACCGAGGACCATCAGTACCACTGGAGCACAAAATACCAGAGGAGGTTTGGGCAGGAAAGCAAGTTAGCTTATCCCATCTCAAGGTATTTGGAAGTTTATGTTATGCACATATTAGTGATGTTAGTAGAAATAAATTGGATGCTAAATCACGTATGTGCTACTTTATTGGCTACGGTGAAGAAGAGATGGGCTACCGTTTGTGGGAAAATGGTAGTAAGAAGATTATACGTAGTAGAGATGTCATATTCGTTGAAACTACTATGTATAAGGATAAGGCACAATCCACTCCTGTGAAAGAACCCGAATATATTGACCTTGATATGTCTCCTATAGGACAGTCTATATTTGAAACAGTTCCGCGCTCTCGGAATGATGATCCATTACAGAGACTGCACAAGATTCTAGCTCGATTCGGGACCGGATTCGACCGTCACCACCGCCCCGGCTCGACGATCTGCAAGAACTCTTGTTCCTAACAGAAATATTTTGAATTATATTTTACTTGCGAGATGGTGGAGAACCCGAATATTATGATGAAGCATGTCAGGTAGAGGAATCAAGCCAGTGGGAGCTAGCCATGGAGGATGAGATGAAATCGCCGAGGAAGAACCACACATGGGAGCTTGCAAAGTTACCTATGGGGAAAAAGGCCTTAAGCAATAAATGGGTATATCGAATCAAGCAGGAGCTTGACGGTTCGAGGCGATACAAAGCAAGACTTGTAGTCAAAGGCTTTCAGCAAAAGGAGGGTATTGATTACACTTATATTTTCTCTCCAGTTGTTAAACTAACCACCATACGAGCAGTGTTGAGTATTGTTGCAGCACAGAGCTTACATCTAGAGCAGTTAGATGTAAAGACGGCGTTCCTTCATGGTGACTTGAAGGAGGAGATTTACATGCAACAACCAGAGGGTTTTGTTGTCAAAGGTAAGGAGAACCAGGTATGCAGACTGGTTAAAAGCTTGTACGGCTTAAAGCAGGCACCGAGACAATGGTACCTGAAGTTCGACAGTTTCATGCAGATGAATGGGTACAACAGATGTAACGCTGACCATTGTTGTTATGTCAAGAGGTTTGATTCAAGTTTCATTATATTGCCACTTTATGTTGATGACATGTTAGTGGCGGGAGCATATATGGAGGAAATCAAACTCTTGAAGAGACAACTCTCAAAGGAGTTTGAGATGAAACACCTAGGTCCAGCAAAGCAGATTCTTGGGATGAGGATCATCGGAGATTCCAGGAGCACTTTGCAGTTTGTCACAAAAAGGAGTATGTTCACAAGGTCTTGCAGAGGTTCGACATGGCGAGATGTCAAAGGAGTCAACACACCTCTTGCAAGCTACTTCAATTTATCTAAGGAACAGAGTCCCAAGACCGACGAGGAGTTAGACTTCATGGCTAAGGTTCCTTACGCCTCCGCCATTGGGAGTCTAATGTACGCCATGGTATGCACGAGACCAGATATTGCTCATGCGGTGGGGGGTTGTGAGCAGATTTATGTCAAATCCAGGGAAGCGACACTGGGAAGCGGTTAAGTGGATTCTCGGGTATTTGAAGAATACTACCGACTATTGCTTGTGTTTTCAGAGATCTAACCTGCGGCTTCAAGGATTTGTGGATGCTGATTTTGCTTGGAGATGTCGACAACAGAAAAAGTACCACAAGATATGTCTTCACGTTGGGCAAGACATCAATCAGCTGGGTTTCTAAACTGCAGAAAATAGTTACGCTAGCCACTACAGAGGGCGAGTATGTGGCGATTACGAAAGCAAGCAAGGAGATGATATGGTTACAAGGCTTGTTGAATGAGCTTAGTTTCACAAGACTTCAGAGCGGACTATACTCTGATAGTCGGAGCGCAATTCACTTGGCCAAGAATGCGGCGTTTCATTCGAGGACCAAACATATTGCATTGAGGTATCACTTCATTAGAAATTTATTGGAAGATGAAGTGTTATCACTTGTGAAGATTGAAGGAAGCAAGAATCCAGCCGACATGATGACAAAAACAGTAACCATTGAAAAGCTGAAGTTGTGCTCAACTTTAGTTGGTCTTCTACAATGAAGACGGAGATGACCCACATCGATTTCACGAAGGCGGAAAGGACGAAGTAAAGTCAAAGTGTGAAGACAGATTGAAATCAGTCTTCAAGTGGGAGATTGTTGAGAAATTAATGGTCAAGGAATGTGGCTTAGTTGGTGGCTAAGTTTTGTCAAGAATAGAGGCTATGGTTGGTGGCCTAATTTGAAGGAAAATGTCCCCTCTATTTTGCTATAAATAGAGGGGTTATTTAGCTTCTTCAAACACACAAAAATACACCAAAACAACAAAGAAAGAGAGAGATCTTTGTGAGAGAAAAAACTTCATGTTTAGAAGCTATACACGAGAGGAAAAATTGAGTCGAGTGATAGGCCTTTGTGTAGGCAAATAGAAATAAAGTGCGGTGTTTCTTGTACTCCTCATTTTGAGATTGTGTGATAATATATTTGGTGTGGGTCCGTGGACGTAGGCAGGTGTTGACCGAACCACGTTAAATCTCGGTGTTTCATTTTTTTTTTTTTTTAACATCTATTATTTTCTCGTCCCATATTATTATTTTAAGTCCCACGGATCTTGGGCGGGACTAGTAGCGTTCTAATTCCCAACACGATCAGCATCATTGCAAATCTTGTCGCTACTACTTTTTAACTCCTCCACTTTTTTAAGCCAATCTTTAATCTCAGATCTGATGACTCCGGAATTAGCCTTAGCTGCATCAACATCCTGTTGTACACTCTCATATATGATATTTAGTTGTCCAACTTCATCAGCAAGGTTTTGAACATTGCCGGAATAGAAACAGAGATAAATCACTTGCTTCTTGATTGCATCCGCCAAGTAACCCACGATTTTTTCAACAATTGGTTGAATCACAGTTTCAGCCATTTTTTCCTTGAAATATGAAATTGAGCTATGAATATTACTGCCTGAATGAAACGCGGAAAGGGTAATGAGTCTTTCTTCCACGATGAATGACTCTTAAAGAAGTCAGAATTGTCCATCAAGTAACCGACTAAGTGGACATTCGTTTATTTTTTCTATTTCTTTTTCCCAAAGCAAGGGATAATATAGATTTCTTTTAATGAAAACAAGGGATCAAACATATATATGGATTTCCTTTTTCCAAAGCAAGGGATCATATATATATATTCCTTTGTAGAAAAGAAATCAAAATATATATATATATACTCAAGATATATATATATATATATATATATATTCATTTCCTTTTTCCAAAGCAAGGGATCATATATACATTAATTTCTTTTTTCTAAAGAAAAGGATCATATATATATTGAATGATGAACAGAGTACAATATGTACTAGTTACGGAGCTTTCTATACAGAGGTGGAAAAAAAATCACCTCAGCTCCTCATTCTATTAGTTGTGGAGAACATTTAAATATATATATATATATAACTTATACCAACTCACATATAAAAAAAATGTTAAAAATGGTTCGATCTTTTGGGAACTCTGATATGCTCAATTTTGTTGTTCCACCCAAATTGTTATCCTTCCATAGCATATCTTTTTGTTATTTCATGTGGGTTTTTAAATTCATACTTATATTGTATGATATATATATCTTATATATATATATAAAATTGCAAGTTTTTAATAACATATATCTTGTAATTTTGTTGAACTTTTTGAACATTATTGTCTTTTTACTTTTCACTTTATCATTATTAATTTTAATTTATATTCATTTTTTTAAGGCCTTATCTTATATATTTAATAATTTTTTTAAAATTCTTTAACTTCTTAATTTTTTTTTTCACTTTTCATTTCCTCTTTATTTTCTTATATTTTATCTTATACCTTATATATATAAATTTTCTAATGGCATGAGTTGTAATTTTATTGAATTTTTGGATTTTAATGTCTTTTTTGTCTTTATTTTAGGATGATGTTTAGAATTTTTTATTTTAAGTTTTTAAAATTAAACATTTATGTAATAACATTTCATATTCTTTATGATGTTTAGGTTTTTTTTTTATTTTTATATTTTATTTTTTTAAAATTATATTAATGTCTAATAACCTTTCATATTCGTTATTATGATGTTTATGAATTTTTTATTTTTATTTTTTTTTAAATTAAATATTTATGTATCATTTTACATTCTTATTATAACCATTTAATTTTTTTTTCTAATTTTTTTGTTACTATATTTTGTATCAAAATATGTAATTATGATCGTGTTTAGAAAAAAAAAATTTCACTTTAACTTTTTTCTTTAAAATAAAACATTTATGTCTAACAATCTTTCATATCCTTTATTATGACTTTTTAATTTTTATATTTTTTTTTTTGTTATTATATTTTGTACCAAATAAATTTAATTATAATGTTTAACTTTTTTTCCTTAACCCTCTTCGTAATCTGAATAGAGACATTAAATTTAAAATTTATAACATCTTTTTCCTCTAATTTATATTAATATTTGTACTATTATAAAGTATTTTTAAATTTTTAAATGATAAAAATAAAATGCATTTTGTTATCTATTATATTTTTAATATTTTTTCTATTTATATTTTTTTAAATACATTTCATAAGCAAATACTTATCCATATTATATAAAATCTTTTAAAAGATTCTTTAATTGCTATTACATACTTAATCTAAATTTTTGTAATTTGTTTTATTATTATTTTGATCTTTTAATTTATAGATATATATAAATTTTTTTTGTACTTCAATAAAAGTTTTTTAATGTAAGATTACAAAGTTTTATATAATAATATTTTAATTCTTTTTGATATCTTTTAACTTTTATTAGTCTTTATGATTAAATAATATATTTTAAATATTACAATATTTATATAAAATGTATAAAAAAAATTGATAAATCAATGGAAAAAAATTAACTATAGATTGAAAAAAAAAATTATAAAATAGGCATCTCACACCTCAGTAAGATTACAACTTTTTAATGACATGATATTGTAGTTTTATTGAATAGTTTGGATTTTAATGTCTTTATGGTGATCATCTTAATAATTTTTTTTTTTTCTTTTTACCTTTTAGATTTTATCTTATAACTCTTCATCTTCCTTTTTTTTTTTTTTAAATCTCATTTATATTATTTTATAATTGTTTCATCTTCACTATTTTATTCTATTTATGGATTTGCATAATTCATACATAATCATTATAACCAGTTTTTTATCTTTATAATTTTTTTCAAGTATTATATAATATCATATATTTATTTACATTCGTGTTAGTATTATTATTTTAATACAATTAATTCTTTTTCTACATGCTTGTCTTTCAACTAGAATAAATTTCATCATGTATAGAATATCGTAAAATTTCTCCCTTCTAATTCTAAATTTTTTATATTTTATATTTAAATTTTTTATTGATTTATCTATTTATGTTTTTTTTTCCATTCCCAGGGAAGGGTTTACTTATTTATTTATTATTATTATTCATTTTAATTTCTCAATATTTTCTTTTATATTCCAAAAGTGTTTGTTGCTGTTAGTTTTTATTTTTAATTGATTTATATCTAATTTCAAAATCTAAATATTACATTTTTTAATAAACCATATTAATGTATCATATTTCTTAATTTTTTTTTAAAAAATAATAATATACCATATAATTTTTTAATAATTTCAAATTAAATAAATAAATTTTAATAACTTTTATGTATCAATTTAATAATAAATTTTTATGCTTACACTTATATATTTATTATATATGATTTAGAATATATATTATACATTTATTTTAAAAAGTAAAATTCTTTTTATTGTCTAAATATTTAAATTTCTAATACAAATATAATCCAATTCAATTATTTCTAAAATAAATTACAAAGTTGTGATTTCACGTAATATTTACAATGAGTTTCCTTAAAACTAACCATTTTCTTTAAACATCTGTGTTTATAGTTTTTTTTTTCATTTTTAGTTTGACCATTTTTTTTTAAGCATCCGGTATCCAAACTCACACGGGCCGAAGGTGAGGGCCCGATCCAAAGCTTTTTAACGTGGCGCTAACCACCTCAGGGAATTCAAACCCTCGATCATCCGCCTTGATGAGAAGCTTTAGGAATCCGCTTACCAACTCCCCTAAGTTGTTGGATTTGGTTTGACCATTTGAATACTTGATTTATTATTTCTACTAACTTAAATTTCGTCTCAATTACATATTATTGGGAAAAGTTTTACCTTAATTTTCTTAACGATTGTCAAACTGAGTTATATATCATAAAAACTAAAACATTAATTCTTATAATTTTTTATGTATTTATTTTACATAGTAAACACACAATAAATAAATAAATAAAATTATTATATATCATAAAATTTATCAATTTATGTATATTTACTTTATTTTTATATTAAAAATTTTCACATCAATAATTTATCACAATAATTAAATAAAAAAAAGAAAGATAATAATACACATTAATAGTGGAATTAAGAAAAAGATTATTCAATTAAAAGAAAAAATGAAACGTCTTTCTGTTAAATGATGAAAGGCGATTGAGTTTTTCCAGAAGAACTCAATTATAATTTAAAATAAAAGCAAGTACTTTTATTGTAATTTAATTAAAAAATATTTTGCTTAATTCTTCATTTTCCACCATTTTTACATTTTTTTAACTGCTTCTTTTCCACCATGCTTTTTGTGTTTTCCCTTTCTCTTCATCCATAGCTTCAAACAATGGGAAAAATCTATTTGAACATTTCTTAATGATCAGGAAAGGTGTATTTCCTGTCTCTATTTATGTTTTGAGTTTTTTCAGTTGGCTACTAGTTTTTTTTGTTTATGAACAGTTATGAAACTAGGGTTTTCTGATATTGGATTTTTTTAAGGGTATTATAAGTTATAACACATTTTTTTTTTTCTGTGTGATATTTCGTTAATATTTTGCGTTCAAGATTGTTTGTCCAGTAAGATAATGGGTATTGGGGTTTTTGGGCGAAAAGTTTTTGTTGAACTTTTCTTTTGGTTAGTATTGCGAGGAACTGTGTGATGTGGATGGAAAACGGGACTTTAGGTGAATTCCATGTTGAGCTCTGTTCGAAGAAAGAAATGAATTTATTTAAGCTATTGTTTTTTTATTGGCCTTTTCTGTCAAAGATGTATTTGTTTACTGTTGGTGGTGGGGTTTATTCTCTTGACAGCACACTCTTGGGTTTGATGGACAATGTAACGTCTTTTTATCTTTTATTTATTTATTTATTTTGGTTGACTTTGGGTTGGAAAAATTTTCATCGTATTTGTGTATACTATTTGGTCACTCCCTTTTTTCCTCCTGTTCTTTATATATATATATATATATATGTGTGTGTATGTATTAATAATTGAATATGAATATTAATGACCAATAGATTACAGATTGACCCACCAAGGAAAAAGCAAAGGAAAAATTCAACACATTTACAAATTAAGAGCATTAATTTGGCTACTTGGTTTTACCCTGGCACTATGTGGTTATTTTTGAGCTACCCCTATGCATCTTTATGCCACACAACTCTACCAAATTCATATTTTTTTTTTTTTTTAATCAATAAAATATTAATTTAATTTAATTTAATTTAATTTGATTTAATTTAATTATTTGGGTAAAAAGGGGAAAATGGCATTTTGCTATTTTTGGGTGTTTTTTCTGTTGGTTGCAATGAGTTTTTTTTTTTTGGGGGATGATATGAGACATGTTTGCATGAATTGCTACTACTGCTATTGCTATTGCAAAACTTTTGTGGCATGTTGATATTATCTGTTAACCAGCAGGATGCAAAGAAATCTGCAACAGCAAATAGTTAGCTACACTTCTTGGAATATATTTGAATAACATATGCCATTTTACTATTCTGAGTGGTGGTGACTGGCTAAAGAACAAGTAAAGAGTAACTTGTTCATGAGATGCTCAACTGCATGAGTTAAATGCAACTCATGGATATGTACGGAACTATCCAATGCATCTATCTACCTTAAAAGTGACAAATTTAACTAATGACGAAATGATGAAAGATGTTAATTTGGTTCAACATGGCTTCCAGACATAATTCTATGTTTGAAATGCCTTTGATTCTTTCTTTGTATGGGAAATGGTATTGCAAAAACAGTTAAAAGTTTATTTGATGCTCCTTGGAGGATATGAATTGGACACACAAAAGAATTGGATCTAAAGTTATACCTAAAATGTAGTATTACTATTGCATCCTCATCCTCAGCTGCTCATGAATCTTTTACATTAGTGCTTCTTATGTGCATGTCATGTCTAAGCCTTATGGAGTGCATTGTTTCCAATTCATGTTTATATTTATCCATGCTGGTCTAGAAGCATACTCAGGAGCCTGCTCTTTTGTTCTGATATTTGAGGTTATTGGTAGATCTGCTTATAAGAGGGTTATGTTTCATTCACAATGCAGTGTGTTAGTTAATTGCACTTCTCAACATAGTAGCTGTGATGGCACCTAATATTAAGATTTCTAAAGCCTATAAGGCTATGAAAGCTCTGGGATACACTTCACAAATTGTTAAACCAGTGCTGAAGAATCTTCTGGATTTGTATGATAAAAATTGGGAGCTAATTGAGGATGAGCAATATAAAGTTCTTCTGGATGCTATTATTGAGAGTGAAGAACACAAGGTTTAACCTCTGTCTATGTTTCTGTTGGTTCTTCCTTCAATATCAATATCTTTATACAATCTTTCCTACTAGTCTTGGACATCAGTAGAAGAGAAAAAATGTTAATGTTACATACAGAGATTTTAACAATCAGTTTATTTAATTTGCTTTGCTAGTTCAGGATTTATAGACTCGTTTTTTTTTTTTTTTTTTTTTTTCTATTCTTAAATGTTCTTTTTATTGCATTACTTTTCTAAGGGAAACAAAAAGAAAGAACGGGAATCCCGTTTATTAAGTAAGACAACCACAAAGTATGACAGGGCTTACAAGACTATGCAAGCTCTTGGATATTCTCAAGAAGCTGTGGAACCAGTATTGAAGAGCCTTCTGGATTTGTATGACCAGAATTGGCAGCATATTGAAGACGAGCAATATAAAGTTCTTGTAGATGCTATTCTTGACAAGCAGGAAAGCAAGGTAGAAATTCTCTCTGAAGTTTCCAGGATACTTTTCTTCAATGTTTTGAGTGCTTACGATATCACCTTGCTTCTAGCTGTGGATAATATTGCTCTAATTTCAGATGAAGAGAAGATTGTTAATTCTATTTGTATAGTTTGTTATATTTTTATTTACACTGCTAATTTGCAGCTTAATTCCACTATGCATTCTTATTGCTTTATATTTGTATTTTCATGTTTAGGGTGGGGATAAAACATCACTGAGGTACCAAATATCAGATAAGCATCTAGAAGATACGCTCCCAGAGAGAAGATATAGATCAAAACGCCAAACACTTCAGACTTCCCCATGTTCTGATCCTTCCAGTCAAAATTTCAGTGAAGGGGAAAACAGAACAACTGATTCTCTTGCCAAGCAAAAGGTCCCTGACTCAGTTTGTCATCTTGAAGATACAATAAGAGAAGCCAAGGTCCTGTCTTCCTTGAGACATCATCAAAAAGTAGAGAGTGTAGATTCCCAAAATTATTATTTGGAACTGGATCTTACTGAGAAAAATGATTTACAATCCGGTGAGGAGATTGACTTATTTGATCCTCGGTCAACTGAGACATTGCTCATTGATGATTCAGAAAATGATGACTCTAGTTCAATGGAGCCAAAAGAGGTAACTAATTATGTAAAAGAAACTAGTATTGTTGTTTCATGTGAAGATAAGAATGTTAAGCAGAAAAGTTGCCTTCCTATGCAGAAAAATGATCTTGATGAATATCAGGCTGCTGTTACTAATGATATGGAGCAATTACCTGATGATCACCTAGAATTTAGCTTTCCTCTTGCAGTGAATCTTCCAGGTATTGCCATTCATTCTCTCAATATGTCTACATGATGTATTCTTGTTTTGCTCAATTTGTTTGAGTACGAAAAATAATTAAAGATTGTGCTAAGGATATTATTTGGGATTGTTTTGCTAGTCTTTTTGGAGGAAAGAAAGGGAAGATTTGAAGTGGTATACAGAAAGAAAATTTTCTTAATGGGAGGAAACAAGAAGAAAAGAGGAAGACTTGAATAGATTTTAGCTGAATATATAAGTCTTTAACTAATACATTATAGACCACATATTAATTTTAAAGAGCTGATATATTTCTTCAATATTCTTTCTTGATGTTGTGTCGAGTTCTTTTACTTTTTGGTTGAAATCTTCATCAGAAAGAATTTTGCTGGAATATGTTCCTCTAGTGTCTTAATTTCAAGCAGATTTAGTAGTTGATCAGCAATAAGTAGTCTTGATTCTGTTCAGTTAACTCTATAATTATTACTAAACATGTGTATTCAATTTTCTCAGTTTGGGTAAATTTCTTAGACATCGTATCTTTGCTGATATCTGCTCAAATTCTTCTGTTGAAACTGGTTTTCATTTGTCTACTGAGGGCTCATTGATACTTGATCATAAATGCTGCTAGTAATATGCTTATCTTAGAATAACAGGGATGAACATCTGCAGATAACCTTGATAAGTGGATGTTTGAAATTGAAAAATAACTTCATAGGTGGTGCTTTCACACATTATGTGGGTGCATGTAGCATGAATTTTATATTTTGTATTTGGGTGCTATATTATGGATGCCTTTTTCTCCCAATCTATTTGTAAATATATAAAATAACCGGAGAAAAAAATAGGAGATGAGAAAAGGAAAGAAACTAATTGCATAAATAATTTGCTAAACGCTCAATGAAAACATCTTTTTGTTTGGACAAGAATTTAGCCTTCATGTTGCTTGAAACTAGTTGCAAGTAATTTGGTATATGATAAAGAATGTGTGGGAGAGGTTTTAGGAACTTAATCTTGTTTGTCATTTAGTTGCCTACAGAAGAATTCAATGGGAAGATACATAAAGAGAAAAGAGCTTTTTTGGAGCACAATAACAAATTTTTGGAGGAAAAGAACAGCCTTTTGAGTAGAGGAGATGACGCAGAAAAGAAAATAAAAATTGAAAGAAAAAATAAAAAACAGGTTTAGAGTGATTAGAAGAATTCTTGTTAATATATTATTTCCTTTGGATAGACCATGTTCTTTGATGGCTATTATTCTTCTATGTTTACGTAGAACTAGTTCATACAGAGACATTGGGGATTGGGTAAATCACAAAATTTACACAATCAGGATAATGTATGGTTTTTAGATTTTCCTTTACAATGATTTCATTTGTTTCTTTTTTCTGATTGCTCAGGACTAGAATTCGATGGCAATACTTCCAATGACTATTCTTCTAATACAGAAGAAACATTGTTAACTCCTCCTGAAGTTATATATTTGGAGGCACCTGATAAAAGTAAGGAGCATTTCTTTTTACGCATGATATGTCTCGAAGTGCATTCGGCTGATTGCAGTTGGTAAAAGTAACAAAATAACCTGTGCTCTCCATCTTCTTGCATATTTTATTATCTAAACCAATTTTCTGTTCATCATTGCCACTTGGTCCATCACTCTCTGAGTGGTATGCGATCAGTTACAGAAATCTATGACTTCAGTCATGGTCGTCTCATAAAGCATGAAGCTTTCTGTTCCTTTCCAGGGTACCTTTCTTTTAGAGAATTTCCTCTCCATTGTTTCCCTCTCTAAATCACTCTTTTTTTCTTCTTTTTTTTCCTCCTTCTAACCTCTGTTGTTTTCTTCTATAAATCTTTAAATTTCTCAGTTCATTTGAGTTTTGCACATTCAATATGTGTAGCTGCTTGTTATATATTTGTTGAGGATGGTTTGCTAATGCAGATGGCTGTAGTCCTAGCGGACATTGCTCGAAATGTAAATGTTTGGTCTCAGCTGAAGAGAAGAAACATCCCGTATATCCAGCACAAGTTGACATTGCGTCTTCTTCCAATGGAGAAGTCAAGCTTGCTTTGATGTACAATTCTCCTCTTGGTTCTGAATTTTGTACTCCTAGTTTAGAGGATGTCTCAAGGTGGATGGAGATGGATTTCCTTCAATCATATGGTCTTAGGAAATCTGGTTTCTCCATGAAGAAGTTCATGAAAGATGTATGTGAGTGCTTCTTAGCAGCAGGCACTATTACCACAGATAATAACAGAGTGAGAGCTGGAAATTTTCTGTCAGATCTTGGTGCAACTAAGAAATTTGGTCCTCGAGATGTTTTAATTGGGAGTGCCAATCATGAAAAAGCTTTATGCTTAGCCTCTAATAATTCTTCAGAAGCTCAAATGTGTCTGAACTTTGAAGAAATTGTACCCCAAATTCCAAGGCTTCGAGGTTTGGAATTGTTTAGATTTGTCTCGCTGCAAGGTAGATCTACCACCAATTCAGACTTATGGAGATATATGTGCAAGCCCATGTCCTCCAACTTCAAGCAGCTTGATGATTGTCCAGAAGCAAAATTTTCCTCATGAGAGTTTCACTTGTCACATTGAAGATATTACACGGGGAGAAGAAGATGTGAAAGTGTCTTTGATAAATGAATTCAACAATGAATGTCAGCCTAACTTTAAATATATTCCAAAAAAACATTAGTTTCCGAAATGCATATGTAAAATTTCCTCTTGCTCGTATATGTGATGACGCCTGCTGTCCTAATTGCTCTGGGAATTGTTTGTCTTCAGAAATACCTTGTGCTTGTGCATCTGAAACTAATGGAGATTTTGCTTATACTCCTGAAGGATTTGTCAAAGTCACGTTTCTTGAAGACTGCATTTCTCTGAAACGAAGTCCGAAACAGAAAAGCTTCTTTTATTGTGAAGACTGTCCATTAGAGAGGTCCAATAACAAAAGCTTATCTGAAAAATGCAGGGGTCATCTGCTCAGGAAATTCATAAAGGAGTGCTGGTATAAATGTGGTTGTGGCATGGAGTGTGGTAATCGTGTTGTTCAGAGAGGCATAAAATCCAAACTGCAGGTTAGAGGTTCATAATTATAATTTGATTATTTTATGGTGTAAAAATATCTGATGAGACACTAACGTCTTCCTGATTTTGTTTCATTTATGTTCTTCTCCATACATTATTATAAAAAATATTTTGGATTTCATCTCATCCAATTTCAGGTTTTTATGACATCTGAAGGAAAAGGGTGGGGTCTTAGGGCCCTTGAAGACTTGCCTAAAGGTGCTTTTGTCTGTGAGTATGTTGGGGAAGTGGTTACCAACACGGAGTTGTATGAACGGAATATGAAAAACACTGGAGAAAGGCATACATATCCTGTTTTATTGGATGCTGACTGGGGTACTGAAGGTGTTCTGAAGGATGAGGAGGCCTTATGTTTGGATGCAACATTTTATGGGAATGTTGCGAGGTTTATTAATCACAGGTTTGTTGAAGTACTTCAACTCGTCATGATTTTTTAAAAATACCTTTTTCTTCCCTTAGAAGTAGCATATTCAACTGGTTATTCCTTTTCTCTCTTTTTTAATCTTTACTGTCTTCTCAAATGAACATTCAATACTTGTTTATAGAGTAAAAGAAGAGGAGAGATAATAACTAAACTGCTTGCTGAAGTAACAGCTTGTTTCTTTCCCAGTTGAAATTAAACTAAAGAAACAATTTATGAAGAATGCCCACAACAAGAAATAATAAGAGAAAGCTGTGCTAGCTAGTCCAACTTCAGCAGCAAGACCAGACCACACCCTTACTTTGAAATATTTTGATCCTCTATCATTTGATCACAGAGCCCTTGTTTATTTTTTTATTTAGATGTGGTGATGCAAACTTGATCGAAATTCCGGTTGAAGTGGAGACTCCAGATCATCATTATTACCATGTATGGTTTATGGTCGTTATGTTATTTTTGCTCCTTTCCAATTAAGAATAAATGCAAAGGAACTAGTTTCTATTATTAACTTATTTCTTGTTGTTGCAGCTTGCCTTTTTCACAACAAGGAAAATTAATGCTTTAGAAGAGTTAACATGGGTAAGTATGTTCTATAACTGATATGTCTTTTAGATATGCTGGGGTTGGGCCATGAAACTGCTATGTGTTAAGAAACAGGTTCTTGGGAAGAGTGGGAACTTAACTTGCTTACCTTTTCTCTGTACATCTCTCCAAATTTTAGCCTATGATGTCGTGATGCATCTAAAATTGAAGGGCTTATTACTTCATTTAACATATACTGAGAGGTGCCTCTTATACTTCTGGATGCTCTTTGATTGCAGATGTACAGAAACACAAAAACCATTGATGTTTATTTCAGAGATTTTTGGAAAAAAGATATGGAGAAGACTAATTTATTTTGAGTGCTTATATTAGAAGCTACAATTGAGTGGCCTTTTAAGAATTTTAGTATTTTTATTAACCTGGAAATTTGTACGTATTCGGATTTCTCTAAAGAACCTATTGTTAAAAAATGTGTGCAGGACTATGGGATTGACTTTGATGATGATACTCATCCTGTGAAGGCTTTTCAGTGTAGTTGTGATAGCCAATTCTGCCGAAACACAAGACCTCTAAAAAGTTAGTCTTCTCATTTGTTATGATTATTTACCCTCTTCTAAGATTTGTGAAAGTTTTATGGCTTGAAGGATTTTTTATTCTATTACCAAGTATCTCTGATGCTCTTTCCTGTTATAAAGAAGTGTTTAGGTATTTGTTTCAAGCATAAGTTCAACTTGAAAAATAACATCTACTATCCCTTATGAGATTGTGTTATTTAGTACTTTTTTCAACTGTGAAGACATTTTTATATGTCATATTAATAGCTCCACAATATAGATTCAGAATCTTAGTTCTGCACCATTAGAAAATTGCTTAATGAACTGCTGAAAAATCCTTTTGGTATGCATCTAGACTACCCTTCCTCCCCACCTCTTGTTCCTAGGCCCATGGCAGGTGGACTTTGAGTTTCTTTGTGCCTTATAAAATGAAGTACTAAACCACACAGGGTTTCACTGCATCTTCCAAAACACATTTTTGCTGATTTCCGTATCCTTGATCTCAAAATCTTGATTCGTTCTTTAAAAATTACTCTAGTTCACTTCAATGATCTTTGTTGAAACACTGTAACAACATTTTATTCAGCTTTAGTATCTAACAATTTCACTATTCTTTTGTCACTTTGTTCCAGGGCGTAAAACTAAACGCTGAAATTCAAGAAGCTGTTGCAGCATAGAGGAACGAGGATGACCTTAAGCAAAAATGGTACTTTTTGTGTTCGTCTCTGTGGAGGAATTTTTATATTTTTTTGCACATAGTGAAGAAACAATTACCCCTTTTTTATAATGCCAAATACTTTCTGGCTTTTAAATTTTGACAATGATGTTGATGGGGTTGGCGGCTGGAAAAAAAATTTGAATGCATTGGAAGAATGGCCTTCCTGCTGAAATTTGAAAATATAGAAACTTGGATATTAATATTTTCACAGTTCGGTTACTGTTTGCTCTGATTAGCTTTTATAAATGTTTTTTATTTTCTTAAACTTCTTACATTTTTTAACTCTACCATTTTTTTGAATATTGTATATCACAACTTAAATCCGAGCCTAATTTAAAAATTAGAAAATTTCAAATTCAGAGGTTATAACATGGCTATATCCTCCAAATTTTTGCCTAAAGGATGCAAAACCTCAAAACAATATCAAATCAATACACTAAAATTCATAAATCCCAAATAAATATTCTCAACCAAATGCAAATGACAAAAGAAAGTATTTGACTCTTATCAAAAATATACAAACGATCAGCTCAACTATTGAAACCAAAGTTTCTCACATATTCTCTTATTTGTCATTTGCAAAATAAAATATTTAAGGGATGAGGATGAGTTAAAAAATCCAGTGAATAAACGGAGTTTTATTTTTATTTTTTTAAAAAAAACTTTAAAGATATAGTCAAAATATCAAAATAAATTACATATACTTAAGAAATACATACAAAAGTCAAAACATCAAAAATAACTTTCAAAAAACATTTAAAACATTCTCATAACATTATTCTTTCAAAACAGAACAGAAACAGAAAAAACTTAAATTTAGTTCCACTTTCTTTTATGAAAGCTGAAGCGAGCTGTTTATCCTATTAGGGAGAGCAGAACTTATAACAATGCTCAATGAGTTCAGAACTTATAAAGTTTTGAACATGTTCCTCCAACTTATTCATAACTAACTTGAGCCAAAACCTATACTTTTCTTTTCTTAGAACAGGCTTAAATAATTAAGTTTGAGCATTTAAAGAAGTTAAATAAATAATAATTAACAAATATAATAAAAGTATGATGTACTTGAGGAAATAACACTTCTTAAGAAATCGATTCTAAAAAAAAAAAAAACTAATATTAATAATAATAAATGTTCATGGATAGATGAAAAATTGATACATATTTTTAAATCTGAAAATCAAAAGATAATTTTTATAAAATAAATAATAATATCAAAATATCAGAATTTTGATAACTAATTAATAAAAATAAAAGTAATACAAATATAACATCTTGTCGATTGAATTCTCTACAATTATTCTCCTTTAATACTCATCTCTTTGTCGCAACAATATTATTTTATTAAAACCTTAATTTTATTTCACACTCAACTCTAATAACATATAAAATGATAATATTAAAATACTTATATAATAATAAAACTTGTGAATTTCCTTACTTACTCTAACTTAGGGGGCTGAGTCACACATTATAATAATATATGCGACAAAAAGTTTTATTCTTTGGGAGAAAAGAAGAAATAAAAGTGAGGGTTCTACTCTTTTGGTAGGTAGGTCTTGAATGTTTCGTCAAACTTGGCTCCTATCTTTTATAATTTAGAAAGCGGTTTCAATTAGTATGAATATAAATATAATTAAAAGGCACGTCTAGTCATCAAATTCACCAACATCATTCCTACAATGTTTCGTCAAAATTAGCTCCTATCTTTTAAAATTTAGGGTTTCAATTAGTATGAATATAAATAAAATTAAAAGGGCACGCCTATATAATTAAGAATTCATTTATTACTTTGAATCGAATAATAATTTATTATTTAAAATTAATTCATCAGAAGAATTGTATGAATTAATAATATTCAAAACTCACTTGTAAATTTGTGAATGAAAAATGAATAATTGGAGCGAAAGTGCAGCGGCGGCATTTCGAAGAACAAGTCAAAATGGCGATTCTTACTCGCTAGGCATACATTCTTCTTCTTCTTCTTTTTGGCTGGTTTTACTCTTCTTCTGTAATTTCTTGCTGCACATAGATCGATTATGGAGAACTATTTGAATGAAACTTCTCGTGGTTTGGAGCCGGAGAACTCATCGGAGGGGATCGCGCAGAAATGGAGAAGTCTCAGCAACAAGGTCAGGAATCCAAAACGTCGGTTTCGATTCACTTCCAATTCTAAAGCGGCTGATCTGGAGGTTCAAATTTTTCTTCTTTTTCTAATTTTTTTTTTTTTTATTTTCCAAATTCAATGCTTTCTATTGTATTTGAATTTACTTGGGTTTTAAATTATTTTAACTATAAATAAATAAAGGGGAGAGGGGGTGGGAAAGAAAACATTAAAATGGGATCTAAGATTTTTACCTTTTATTGCTGTACTGGTGGTGTTTAGGAGAAAATAAGAGTGGGATTTATCGCATATGATTCCGCATTAAAATTCATACGCGATAATGAAAGAGAGAGTGAGACAATCCCACTAGCTGAAACTACCTTCGAGAATTCATCTGTGCGGAAGATATATAAGTATGCCGGTTTGGCAGAGCTCCCTGCTTCTTTCCTCAGATTTGGGCCAGTTTATTATGATGCTAATGATGCTGCACTGGGAATGGTTAAGGAGGAAGCTTGGAAGCACTTATTGGATAAGTCCCCAAATGGGGATCATGATCCGAGAACTGAAGATGTATACTTGGATGCATTCAGAAGGGTAGAGGAAGAAGCCAGGGCTTGCTATGCAGATGCAACTTTGGGCGGATTGAGTGAGTCTGAGTTTCAGTGGATGATGGTAAAAGATGGTTGTTTCTTCCTCCAATTAGTGCTTTTCATTCTTGGGGCGTCCAAGGAATTGGGATATTCAAATGATCATCTCACTTTTGGGATGAAGAAACAGGGGAGAAAAATGGTTCATGGTTGGATAAAGTCTATGTTTCATGTGGGTAATCAGATTCCTCTGTTTGTCCTCAATGAATTCATGAAGCAAGATTTCTTCCAAGATGTTGTAAAAAACATGGGAAATGGGAGAGACCTACTGATCTTTTGTCCAAGAAAGTGATATATGATTTGTTGGTACTGCCAGCGATTCTGTTTGGTAATAATAATCCGCGATGGCTATCTACCCGATGAGCAACCCTCTGACATTCTCCATGGCCTTCAGAACTTGGTGCTTGGCCCAAAAATTTCAAGGAATGACTCTGACAAAGAAGAGGATGATACTGATGAGGAGGATGAAGAAGGTCGTGATCTTGAAGCTGGAGCAACATCGAATTCTGATCATGGTAATGCAGGCAATGATAGTGAAGAACTTTGTGTCTCTGGGTTGAAAAGAAAAGGAATTTACTTTTGGAAATCAAATAATGGAGCTGGAATTAGAGGGATTCAATTCAAGAACCGCATGCTATTCCCTGGACTTTACTTGCCTACGATTCAACTGAATCAAGAAACAGAGCTTTTGTTCAGAAATTTGAAGTATTATGAGATGTGTCAGCAAGAAGGACAAGACGAGGTAAGATCTTTTCTGGGACTGATGAACAAACTGATTTCAACACAGGAAGATATCAAACATCTAGCCTCAAAAGGAATTCTTGAAATAAGCAATCCTCAATCCGGTGAAAAATTCATGAGAATGTTGCAAAATCTGTCGGAAACTGTGACCCATGGGGATCATAGACATGTTCTGCAGCAACTCAGGGATTACTCCTTCAGCTTCCGATGCTTAAAATTCAAGAAGGTAGCAATGATAGTCTTGATACTCACCGTTGCACAAACTGTCTTTGGTATTCTGAGTTATGCAGTCTCTTTACGGCAATCGCGTGGTTAATTCATAATAATTTAAGGTAAGAAAATCATATGGGGAAATTGACATCCTGTAATCATTTAGACTTGCAGACTTTAAGAACGATGGTGATTTATATCTCGGTTCCAAGCTTACATGGAAATATAGGATATAACAAACTTACTTAGACCTCTAAAAATAAGTAAGACAATTATAAATAAGTTTTTGGTTAGATTATCTGATATCATCAAAATTTTGAGTAATTCAGATTTGCTAGGTTTTGCCCGCTGAGTTAAATTCTTATTCGGGAAAAATTTTACCTTATTTCTTACATCACAGTCAAAACAAAATATGTTAAATTTTTCTCTCATATAAAAATTACAATGTGCGTTTTTATATTGTGTTTTATAAGTAAGGTACCTTGCAAATTTGAAAGCCAATTCAACTTTCTCTCAGATTGATTGACAGCCTCTTCGGAATAAAACAAAAAAAAAATAAAAAACATGATACATCCTCTTCGTAATAAAAAAAAAAAAAAAACTAATTTTTTTTTTTTTAATGAAAAAGACTAAAACATATTGAGTTTAATTTATTCGATAAAAATTAGTTAATAAGTATAAATAAATGATAGCATATTAATTATACAAGGAATCGAAGTAGAAATATTACTACCTTTAGTTTTTTTTACTTGTTAGTGGAAATAAAAAAGTTTTAAAATGAAGTTTTTTTTTTTTTTTTTACTTATTAAGAAATTAATGTATTTCTTGGTTTTTTTATCATCATACGTTATAATTAATATATTTTATAATTCATATTTAATAATAATTATTATGAAAAAAATGTAAAATTAAAAAATATATTAGTCTATTCCATAAAAAAGACGCGTCAATTTTTATTTATTCATCTATTGCAATAAGGAAAAAAAAATTCTCCAAAATATCAAGAAAGAGGAAAAAAAAAAAGAAAAAGGGAAATTGGTTGACTTTTCCGTTTGACATTGGGTTGTTGGATTAAAATTTTGTTTTTTTTTTTTTTTTTTTTGTTAAGCGGATTAAAAATTTGTTTTTGTCCAGTAAGTAAGTAAGTATTTTGCTAATTGTTCTTTTTTTTTTTCTAAAGTAAGAAAAATTATAGAAGCATACTTTTAAGTTATATCTAAATTAATTCTCGTTCAAATAGATTAGTTTTATAAAAAGAAGTTCTGACCCAAAATTTAAATACTTACTAAATTAAAATTTGAACTATCAACTTTATTTAAGTCAAAATAACTTTTTATGAAGTAAATTGGCCTTCAGTTATTGTTGATTCATTTTAACAATTGCTTTATTCAAACAACTACAACTTGCAAGTAATACAAAGCATCAATTTTCAGCTAGTAGATTAGGCTAACTGTTTATGTTTTCCAGTTTTTGACCCAAAAAAAAAAAAAAAAAAAAAAAATGTCAACTTCCATTTTCATGGTCGTCTAGATCCTTTCTTTCGTAGCCTTCTGCAATTTCTAGTCTCCAATACTAAGCTATACACTTTGATCGATTATGGAAAACCATTTGATTGAAAATGTCGGTGCTGGTTTAGATCGCCAGAACTCATCGAAAGAAGCCCTGGTGAGACTCAGATGGAGAAGTCTCAGCAACGTTGTCAGGCAACCACGCCGTCGGTTTCGGTACACTGCCAATCTTTCCAAGCGCTCTGAACTTCAGGTTCAGTTCATCATTTTCTTCTTCTTTAATTATTTAGATCTAAAGTTCAGTATAAAGTTGATATTTTTAAGTTCAGATAATTTATATATATGAGAAACTAAAAAGTGACTCTACTTTGTGTCAAAGACCCCATCTCAAAGACTTAGGCAAGCAAAACTACCAGCCAGAATTCATCAGTGCGGAAGATATATGAGTATGCCGATTTGGGACTGGGACAGATCCCGGCTGCTTCTTTCCTAAAATTTGGGCCAGTTTATTATGATGCTAGTGATGCATTGGAAATGGCTAAGGAGGAAGCTTGGAAGCACTTATTGGATAAGTCCCCAAATGAGGATGAGAAAATTGAAGATGTTTACTTGGATGCAATCAGAAGGGTGGAGGAAGAAGCCAGGGCTTGTTATGCAGATGCAACTTTGGGCGGGTTGGGCGAGTTTCAGTTCCAGTGGATGATGATAAAAGATGGCTGTTATTTCCTCCAATTAGTGCTTTTCATTCTTGGGGCGCCGAATGAATTGGGATATCCAAATGATCATATCACTTTTGGGACGAAAAAACAGGGGAGAAAAGTGGTTCATGGTGGGTAATCAGATTCCTCTGTTAGTCCTCAATGAATTCATGAAGCAAGATTTCTTCCAAGATGTTGTAAAAAAACATGGGACATGGGACAGACCTACTGATCTTTTGTCCAAGAAAGTGTTATATGATTTGTTGGTACTGCCAGCAATTCTGTATGGTAATAATAATTGCGATGGCTATCTATCCGATGAGCAACCCGCTGACATTCTCCATGGCCTTCAGAATTTGGTGCTTGGCCCAAAAATTTCAAGGAATGACTCTGACAAAGAAGAGGATGATACTGATGAGGAGGATGAAGAAGGTCGTGATCTTGAAGCTGGAGCAACATCGAATACTGATCATGTTAATGCAGGCAATGATAGTGAAGAACTTTGTGTCTCTAGGTTGAGAAGAAAAGGAATTTACTTCTGGAAATCAAATAATGGAGCTGGAATTAGAGGGATTCAATTCAAGAACCGCCTGCTATTCCCTGGACTTTACCTACCTACGATTCCCGTTGAATCAAGAAACAGAGTTTTTGTTCAGAAATTTGAAGTATTACCAAATGTGTCAGCAAGAAGGACAAGACGAGGTAAGATCTTTTCTGGGACTGATGAACAAACTTATTTCAACACAGGAAGATATCAAACACCTATCCTCAAAAGGAATTCTTGAAATAAGCAAACCTCAATACGGGGAGAAGTTTATGAGAATGTAGCAAAATCTGTCGGAAACTGTGAGTCTCTGATCGGAATCACAAGCATGTTCTGCAACAACTCAGGGATTACTCTTTCAGCTTCCGGTGGGTAAAATTCAAGAAGGTGGCAATGATAGTTTTGATCCTCACCGTTGCGCAAACTGTGTTTGGTATTTTGAGTTATTCTTCTACGAGAAGGGAAAACGTGATGTTTGTATAAAAACTACACTAATATAAGGTGGGTTAAGGGGTTTTTTTTGTGGTTTTTTTTTTTCCTTTTTTTTTTTTTTTAAATTAAATTTAATTTAATAAGTCGTCGGGTGAATAAGATTTTTAAATAATGTGAATTTTGATAAATATAATAATGATAAAATTATTGGATTATTCTTAAAGTGCATAAGATATGCCATGAAGAATGTACTCTATTCATCACGCTTCACTTTTTCTTTAATTCTAGTTGGCAGTTGACTAATCTAACATATTGTCATTTGAATTTTGTCATTTTATAATTCAAATGTAACTAAAATTAAATATTAGTTTTTTTAAAAAAATTAGAAAATAATGATTGTACAAATATAACTTAATATTAATTCTTTTAGATGTATAAAGTAATGGTAAAATCATAATTCAAACTCATGATCTCTTAATTATAATAAGTAAAAGTGACAAATCAATTGAATTATGTGTTATGATTGTTAAACTTAATACTTCACTCCTTTTGAATTGTTTGTTTGCAAGATGTGTAAGCTAATATTTTACATACTCTCTCCATTTTATTTATTTATTTATTTATTTAAATTAGAAGACGTAACTCAGTTGGTAGACTCTCACTTATAACATGAAAAATCATGAATTCAAGACATGATAGATGTTAGGATTTTCAAATATATATATGAAAATTATTACGTATTTTGGTTGAAAAAACTGATATATGGTTTAACTTTATTATTTTCAATAAGAATAATTAATAAGTATAAATTATAAAATATTAATTATAAAAGTACGAAAGAAAAATATCAATAAATAGATTTTAATTTTTTAATATGAAAACTAAAATAAATAAATAATTAATTAAAAATCTAAAAATTTTAATAAGACTTACAAAATAAATCATAATCAACAAATAAAATACTAATGATGGGATTAGAGTCATATCTTAGAGTTATTTCCCAAAATATAGCAACTTTTAGAATTGTTCCTAAAATATGGTTGTTTTTAATCATTTTTCCAAAATATGGTATCTCTATTTTGCCAAAATAGAAGTTTATTTTTTTTAATAAAATATTTAGTCTTGGCAAAAAAAAATGTTTATTTTTTTTTAATAAAATATTCATCCTCTACTTTACCAAATTAGAGGCTCATTTTTTTAATAAAATATTTAGAGTCTACTTTTCTCAAAAAAAATTTTCTTTTTAAATTTATTTATAAATTTTAATTATATAATTTTCTAATAATAGTAATATAAAAACAATTTTTTTTAAAAAAAATCATAATATAGATTATATTTATTATTAATTATTATACTTATATTATATTTAATACAGTTATGTAAAAATCAATTAAAATTATAATATATTATAATATTAAAATAATATTGTATGTATTTATGTAAAGTTAATTTTTTTTTTGACTTGTGTTTATATTCTTATATTCTTGAATTAAGTAATTAATAAATTTATATTATATATTTACATAAAAAAAACTTTTATTTAAATAAAAAAATTACTAAAAAATTGTCCTCCTATTTATAATATAACAACCAATATGATCATATAGAGAATAATTATATAGATTTGACAAACTTATATATTTATATATATATATATATATATATATATATATATATGATAATGTTTTTTTTTAAATACGGAAGAAAATAAATAAATAAATAAAAATATTGTCAATCGAGGTGTACGTATGTTTGAAATTTTATTTAAGTATTATAATATATATAAAATAATATTGTAATCATTTTTGTAATATAAATCTTAATTTTTTCAAAAAAAAATATTTATAAACCCTAAATAATAAATGTTAAATTTTAATGTATAATTTGTAATAATATAAAAAATTTTATAAGAAATGAAAATGTTAAATTATACCTATATCCTTAAATAAAAATTTAGTTTATATCTCAAATTTAGTTTATTATATATTTTATATCAAACAAATACTATGAATATGTAAAAAAAAATAAAGTAAGTATAAACTTTTATAATGAAGATAAAAATGTAATACATTATAAGGTAATTAAAAAAATACTAGAAAAAAATAATACAATAATTATTTATAATGGTTACAGTCATGACATGTTCTACATCCTCTTGGCCTAGAAGGTGGCCGTAAACGATGTCTATCTCGCAAATACATCATACCGTAAGTACGTTCTCCTCCTGTATAGCATCATGATAATCAACGTCAGTAATAGTCTCATCACGTCTCTTAATTGATTTTTACATCACTTTGTTAAATATAAATTAAGTATAATAATTAATAATAAATATAATCTATATTATGAAAATTATTAAAAAAAAAATTGTTTATAAATTACTTTTATTAAAAAATTAAAAAATTAAAATTTATATATATATTTTTTATAAAAAAATGAGGAAGTAGATTCTATAATTTATTTTTTTAAAAAAAATGAGTTTTTACTTTGACAAAATATATGCTGAATATTCTATTAAAAAAAAAAATTCTACTTTGACTAAAATAGAAGTTGAATGTTTTATTAAAAACAAATAATTGCAAAATAGAGATATCATATTTTGAAAAAATGGTTAAAAAGTAACTATATTTTGAGAGCAATTCCAAAAGTTGCTATATTTTGGAAAATAACCGGAGGAGAAGTTTTCCAAAGAAATGTATCTGCTTAAGTAAGACAAAGATTTCAGAGTTTGAAGTTGGATCAACTTTTCTTCTGTCTCTGCTTTCTTTTCCTTTTTCCTCTGGTAATTTCTGGGAAGTTGCGTAGATTCTCATTCTCATTTAGGAAAAATAAATTGCTCAGAACTTTCTACCTTTCTTCTCGGAAGTTATTCTTTCGCTAGTCGTCGTTGACTCCAGTAATTTTGTGTTTTTTGCTAACAGTAGTAGTAAAGCAGCAACAATTGTTATATGGAATATCTTTAAATAGACCTAGATTTTATATGAAATTAGGTCAAGGGAAGATGAGGCGCTGCCGAAACGAAAAGTGTCAGACGCATGATGGAGGATCCAAAACCACGGTTTCGGTTCACTGCCAATCTCGCCATGGAGACCTTGAACAACCAGGTCCAAAATTTTCTTCTAATTTATTTCCTTCTCTATCTTCAAGTTTTTAATTTTGGAAATACTTTAATAGAAATAGAAGAAATTTTAGAATGCAGTTGGAGTAACATTAGGGTTTTTGGTTTTTTTTTTTTTTTTTTTAAAAAAATTAAAAATAAATTCAGTCTTTGGTATTTGAATTCCCTGAGTTTTTAAATTATTTAACTGTGAATTAGAAAAAGGGTGAAAAGAAAGCCTTAAAATGGGATTTTTAAGTTCAGTATTTCTTTCCCACTAAGATGAGATTTTTTTACCTTCTACTGCTGTACTCGTGGTGCTTAGGAGGAGAGACAAAGTTTTTTTTTTTTTTTTTTTTTATAGTAAAGGAGATATATATTAAAGACTGAAAAAGAAAGAAATACAAAGATAAGAGTGGAAAGTGGGTCTCACTGATCAGTATCACTAAGTCTGCTGGCAGTATTAGCAACCAAACCATGACGGAAAAAACTAAGCTGAAAGTAAATGGAAACAACAGAAAATTCAAAATACAGCAAATCCAACCAAAAACCAAGTTCAGAAAGAAAACTAGAAATCTGAAACAGAGCCCCAAAAACACACCCAGTAGTACTAAATAGCCGAAGAAAAGCAGGCAAACAAAAGTCTGTGAGTGAAAGAGACTTCCGAAAATCCTTCATCAAAAACCAGCACCATAGATCTAACATGTTTTTTTTTTTTTTTTTTTTTTTTTTTTTTTTTTTTTTTTTTTTTTTTTTTTTTTTTTTTTTTTTTTTTTTTTTTTTTTTTTTTTTTTTTTTTTTTTTTTTTTTTTTTTTTTTTTTTTTTTTTTTTTTTTTTTTTTTTTTTTTTTTTTTTTTTTTTTTTTTTTTTTTTTTTTTTTTTTTTTTTTTTTTTTTTTTTTTTTTTTTTTTTTTTTTTTTTTTTTTTTTTTTTTTTTTGGGGGGGGGGGGGGGGGGGGGGGGGGGGGGGGGGGGGGGGGGGGGGGGGGGGGGGGGGGGGGGGGGGGGGGGGGGGGGGGGGGGGGGGGGGGGGGGGGGGGGGGGGGGGGGGGGGGGGGGGGGGGGGGGGGGGGGGGGGGGGGGGGGGGGGGGGGGGGGGGGGGGGGGGGGGGGGGGGGGGGGGGGGGGGGGGGGGGGGGGGGGGGGGGGGGGGGGGGGGGGGGGGGGGGGGGGGGGGGGGGGGGGGGGGGGGGGGGGGGGGGGGGGGGGGGGGGGGGGGGGGGGGGGGGGGGGGGGGGGGGGGGGGGGGGGGGGGGGGGGGGGGGGGGGGGGGGGGGGGGGGGGGGGGGGGGGGGGGGGGGGGGGGGGGGGGGGGGGGGGGGGGGGGGGGGGGGGGGGGGGGGGGGGGGGGGGGGGGGGGGGGGGGGGGGGGGGGGGGGGGGGGGGGGGGGGGGGGGGGGGGGGGGGGGGGGGGGGGGGGGGGGGGGGGGGGGGGGGGGGGGGGGGGGGGGGGGGGGGGGGGGGGGGGGGGGGGGGGGGGGGGGGGGGGGGGGGGGGGGGGGGGGGGGGGGGGGGGGGGGGGGGGGGGGGGGGGGGGGGGGGGGGGGGGGGGGGGGGGGGGGGGGGGGGGGGGGGGGGGGGGGGGGGGGGGGGGGGGGGGGGGGGGGGGGGGGGGGGGGGGGGGGGGGGGGGGGGGGGGGGGGGGGGGGGGGGGGGGGGGGGGGGGGGGGGGGGGGGGGGGGGGGGGGGGGGGGGGGGGGGGGGGGGGGGGGGGGGGGGGGGGGGGGGGGGGGGGGGGGGGGGGGGGGGGGGGGGGGGGGGGGGGGGGGGGGGGGGGGGGGGGGGGGGGGGGGGGGGGGGGGGGGGGGGGGGGGGGGGGGGGGGGGGGGGGGGGGGGGGGGGGGGGGGGGGGGGGGGGGGGGGGGGGGGGGGGGGGGGGGGGGGGGGGGGGGGGGGGGGGGGGGGGGGGGGGGGGGGGGGGGGGGGGGGGGGGGGGGGGGGGGGGGGGGGGGGGGGGGGGGGGGGGGGGGGGGGGGGGGGGGGGGGGGGGGGGGGGGGGGGGGGGGGGGGGGGGGGGGGGGGGGGGGGGGGGGGGGGGGGGGGGGGGGGGGGGGGGGGGGGGGGGGGGGGGGGGGGGGGGGGGGGGGGGGGGGGGGGGGGGGGGGGGGGGGGGGGGGGGGGGGGGGGGGGGGGGGGGGGGGGGGGGGGGGGGGGGGGGGGGGGGGGGGGGGGGGGGGGGGGGGGGGGGGGGGGGGGGGGGGGGGGGGGGGGGGGGGGGGGGGGGGGGGGGGGGGTTTAAATAAAAAAATTTCTTGTGTGCATAATTCCACTGTTAATTAAACATACACTTAAAAAAGGAGGTCATAGTATAATCTCACAAATTTCTGATTCTGAGTAAAAAGAAAGATCGCCAGTTGATTCCAAAAAGATAAAACAGTAGGACAGTCCCTTAAAATATGCATAATATCTTCCACTGATGAGTTACATGATTTGCAGGAAGTCGTGTGGGAAGCCGTGCGGAAATTCGTGAAAGAAAGCGTCGAGGAAGCCGTGCGTCAATTCATTGATTCAAAGGCCGCATCTGAAAGAGTGAGCGAGGACGTCCCACTGGTTGGAACTACTAGTGAGAATTCATCAGTGCGGAAGATATATAAATATGCTGGTTTGGCTGAGCTCCCTGCTTCTTTCCTCAGATTTGGACCAGTTTATTATGATGCTAATGATGCTGCACTGGGAATGGTTAAGGAGGAAGCTTGGAAGCACTTATTGGATAAGTCCCCAAATGGGGATCATGATCCGAGAACTGAAGATGTATACTTGGATGCATTCATAAGGGTAGGGGAAGAGGTCAAGGCTTGTTATGCTGATGCAACTTTGGGCGGATTGAGTGAATCTCAGTTCCAGTGGATGATGATAAAAGATGGTTGTTTTTTCCTCCAATTAGTGCTTTTCATTCTTGGGGCGTCCAAGGAGTTGGGTTATCCAAATGATCACATCAATTTTGGAACGAAACAGGGGGGACAGGGGAGAAAAGTGGTTCACGGCTGGATAAAGTCCATGTTTCATGTGGGAAATCAGATTCCTCTGTTAGTCCTCAATGAATTCATGAAGCAATATTTCTTCCAAGATGTTGTCAAAAAATATGGGACATGGGAGAGACCTACTGATCTTTTGTCCAAGAAACTGTTATATGATTTGTTGGTACTGCCTGCTATTCTGTGTGGTAATAATAATTGCGATGGCTATCTATTCGATGAGCATCCCTCTGACATTCTTCATGGCCTTCAGAATTTGGTGCTTGGCCCAAAAATTTCAAGGAATGATTGTGACGAAGAAGAGGATGATACTGATGAGGAGGATGAAGAAGGTCGTGATCTTGAAGCTGGAGCAGCATCGAATACTGATCATGGTAATGCAGGCAATGATAGTGAAGAATTTTGTGTCTCTGGGTTGAGAAGAAAAGGAATTTACTTTTGGAAATCAAATAATGGAGCTGGAATTAGAGGGATTCGATTCAAGAACAGCATGCTATTCCCTAGACTTTACCTACCTACGATTCCATTGAATCAAGAAACAGAGCTTTTGTTCAGAAATTTGAAGTATTATGAGATGTGTCAGCAAGATGGACAAGACGAGGTAAGATCTTTTCTGGGACTGGTGAACAAACTGATTTCAACACAGGAAGATATCAAACATCTAGCCACAAAAGGAATTCTTGAAATAAGCAATCCTCAATCCGGTGAAAAATTCATGAGAATGTTGCAAAATCTGTCGGAAACTGTGACCCATGGGGATCATAGACATGTTCTGCAGCAAATCAGGGATTACTCCTTCAGCTTCCGATGCTTAAAATTCAAGAAGGTAGCAATGATTGTCTTGATACTCACCGTTGCACAAACTGTCTTTGGTATTCTCAGTTATGCAGTCTCTTTACGAGAAGGGAAACCAAAGTGATGCTTTTATAGAAACTACACTAAAATAAGGGTTAGGGTTATATTTGGAATTTTTTTTTTTAAATTTAATAAAAAGTGGTCGGGTGAATAAGATTTTAAATAAAGTGAATTTTTATAAATATAATAATGATAAAATTAATATTTTATTCAAAAAAAAAAAAAAAAGTGCATAAGATATGTCAAGAATAAGTCACTCTATTCATCACGCTTCACCTTTTCTTTAATTTTAGTTAGCAACTGGCCAACTCTAACATGTGTCATTTTATAATACAAAATAAAATTAAATATTAGTTTTAGTGAAAAAATTAGAAAATAATGATTGTCTAAATATAACCTAATATTAATTCTTTTAGATGTATATATTAGAAAGCAAAGGTAAAATTATAATTCCAACTCTGGATCTCTTAATTATAAGTAAAAGTGATTAGTCAATTGAATTATATGTTATTATTGTTAACCTTAATACTTCACTCCTTTTGAATTGTTTGTTTTCAAGATGTGTAAGCTAATATTTTACATACTCTCTCCACATATATATATATATATATATATATGAAAATTAGTGTGTAATTTGGTTGAAAAGATTAATATATGATTTCATTCTATTATTTTCAATAAGAATAATTAATTTCAAGAAAGATCGTAGTTTAGTTGAAAAAAAATCAATAATAAATTTTTAATTTTTAATATAACAACTAAAAAAATAAAAAATTAAAACTCTAGAAATTTTAATAAGACTTACAAAATAAATCATAATCAACAAATAAAATACTAATGATGGGATTCGAGCCATATGATATGGGGGAAGAAATTTTCCCGGATTATACCACATGTGTTTGTAAGTTAAGTATATAAAAGACTTAATTATTCAAATGAAAAAAAAAAAAGGAAACAGGAAACCAATTCTATTTATTTATACTAATTAAGTGTGTTTAAAATTAAAGTATATAAAAAAATTAATTATCCAAAAAAAAAATTATTAAAAAAAAGGAAAAAAAGAAAAAGGCACGATGGAACATAAAGTAGTTTTAAAACATGCGTTTGAATTTCAAATTGGATGATGCTTTCTGTTGCTCTTTCACACTCTAACATTCTTCCAGTATTGACTAATTTTGACCGCAATTATGTTAATTTGGATCTGTTGTTATGGTAAGAAATTTTGAAAAACAAAGATTTCAAAGTTTGAAGTTGGATCAACTTTTCTTCGTCTCTGCTTTCTTTTCCTTTTTCCTCTGGTAATTTCTGGGAAGTTGCAGATTCTCATTCTCATTTAAAATTGCCCAACTTTCTACCTTTCTTCTCGGAAGTTATTCTTTCTCAAGTCGTTGTGTGACTCCGGTCGGTAAGTGGGGTGTTATTCTCTGCTTACATAGCTAGTACACGTAGATGTTGTTAGCCCAACAATTGTTGCATGGAATATCTTTAAATAGACCTAGATTTTATATGAAATTAGTTCAACGGACGAGATGGAGGATCCAAAACTACGGAGAAGTGACAGACGCATGATGGAGGATCCAAAACTACGGTTTCGGTCCCCTGCCAAACGCGCCAAGAAGAGGTATGAAGCTGGTAATCTGCATCGCTTCAACAATCAGGTCCAGATTTTTCTTCTAATTTACTTCCTTCTCTATCTTCAATTTTTTTTTTTTTTTTTTAAATTTTGGAAATACTTTATAGAAATAGATGAATTTAGAATGCAGTTGGAGCAACATTAGGGTTTTTGGTATTTGAATTTCCCCGAGTTTTTAAATTATAACTGTGAATTAGAAAAAGGACAAAAAAGAAAGCCTTAAAATGGGATTTGAAGTTCAGTATTTCTTTCCCACTAAGATGAGATTTTTACCTTCTACTGTTGTACTGGTGGTGCTTAGGAGGAGAAACTAAGACTCAAAGAGCTTGAATCAAAGGCCGTATTTCATTGTGGAATTGATTTAACAGCGGGGGCGTCCATCATGTTGGAACTAGTAGTGAGAATTCATCAGTGCGGAAGATATATAATTATGCCGGTTTGGCAGAGCTCCCTGCTTCTTTCCTCAGATTTGGACCAGTATATTATGATGCTAATGATGCACAGGAAATGATTAAGGAGGATTCTTGGAAGCACTTATTGGATAAGTCCCCAAATGATCAGAAAACTGAAGATATTTACAAGGATGCATTCAGAAGGGTAGAGGAAGAAGCCAGGGCTTGCTATGCCGAATTGAGATTGAGTGAGTCTAAGTTTCAATGGATGATGATAAAAGATGGTTGTTTTTTCCTCCAATTAGTGCTTTTCATTCTTGGGGCGTCCAAGGAATTAGGATATCCAAGTGATCACAACACTTTTGGGACGAAAGAGGGGGGCAGGGGAGAAATGTGGTTCACGGTTGGATAAATTCCATGTTTCACGTGGGTAATCAGATTCCTCTGTTAGTCCTCAATGAATTCATGAAACAAGATTTCTTCCAAGATGTTGTCAAAAAACATGGGAAATGGGAGAGGCCTACTGATCTTTTGTCCAAGAAAGTGTTATATGATTTGTTGGTACTGCCAGCGACTCTGTATGGTAATAATAATAATTGCCATAGCCCTGTATCTGATGAGCAACCTTCTGACCTTCTCCATGGCCTTCAGAATTTCGTGCTTGGCCCAGAAATATCAAGGAATGACTCTGACGCCGATGAGGAAGGTTATGATCTTGAAGATGGAGCAACACCAAATACTGATCAAGGTAATGCAGGCAATGGTAGTGAAGAACTTTGTGTCTCTGGGTTGAGGAGAAAAGGTATTTACTTTTGGAAATTGAATAATGGAGCTGGAATTAGAGGGATTCGATTCAAGAACAGCATGCTATTCCCTAGACTTTACCTACCTACGATTCCATTGAATCAAGAAACAGAGCTTTTGTTCAGAAATTTGAAGTATTAGATGAGATGCGTCAGCAAGATGGACAAGACGAGGTAAGATCTTTTCTGGGACTGATGAACAAACTCATTTCAACACGGGAAGATATCAAACACCTATCCTCAAAAGGAATTCTTGAAATAAGCAAACCTCTATACGGGGAAAAATTCATCAGAATGTTGCGAAATCTGTCGGAAACTGTGACTGATCTGAATCATAGGCATGTTCTGCAGCAACTCAGGGATTACACCTTCAGCTTCGGATGTTTAAAATTCAAGAAGGTAGCGATGATAATTTTGATCCTCACCATTGCACAAACTGTCTTTGGTATTCTTAGTTATGTTGTCTCTTTACGGCAATCGCGTGTTTAATCAAGAAGGAAATGCAGTAGCGGATGCCCTCGCAGCCAGAGGCCGCATACTCGAGCATAGATCTCTTATATGACTCCCACTAATCTTTTAAACGGTGTTCACAGCGAGTGTCGAACATTTAATCTCTTATAACATTCACAATCATTTTCTCATTATTACAAGCGTAGAGCTTATTTAATATCGGTTAGTTTACTAGCTTCCTTTGTAAGTTTGAATTTTGCTTTGGTTTGTTGTTGTTTTGCTTTTGCGATGTTTTTTTCTACTTACTACTTTGGTAATTCGGTTGTGCTTTGCTTCAATGTACTGCCAATCTGGCAGAATAATTAGTGGATAGTGGGTCCCACTCTCCACTACTTTGTCTTGTATTTCTTTTCCTGTTTTTAATATAATCCTCTCTACTATCAAATATATATATATATATTTTAAATAGAAAATAATATATCTTTTAATTTTATTATTTTTAATAAAAATAATTAATAAATATTAATGATAAAATATTAATTATTTGAATATGATGGAAAAATATTAATAAATATATCTTAATTTTTTAATATGATAAGTTTTCTATCCACTCTTCTCTTGAATGATTTGGAAATTTTAAAAAACATTTATATAACTTTTATTAGTCAATATGTTAGGATATAATCTCAATTGGATTCAAATTTTGTGAAATGCTAAAGGGAAATGCTAAAGGGAACAAATTCTTTTTCCTTTTTATTCTTTTGTAATCCTTTAATTTGGTTATTTATAAAAAGAGGTTTTTTCTCGTCAATAAAAAAAAAAAAAAAATATAATATATATATATATATTGTTTTAGCCTTTTTGTCATTAAAATTAAATTTTGGGAAACAATAATAATTATTTTTCTGTCGTTTTTGGTCGATGCAAGCTGTTGGGAAACAATACTTTTACAAAAAGTCAAAAGCTTTCCTCTTTTGGAAATGTCTTGTGTCTTAAGTATTTTACATCACTTTATTTATATATAAATTCTAAGAATTTTAATGAGACTTACAAAATAAATCATATTTGGAAAATAAAATAAAAATGAAATATATTGCTTGATTTTGAAATTTTAAAATTTTTAATTTTTTTTTTAAATATTAACTAATTCCGATTTAACTTGTAAAATTTAATTCTTACTCAACTAAAGAGAAAATGTAGAATTCATCACTTCGTATAATTTTGAGGTATTCTCAGTTATTTTCATAATTGAATGTAAGAAAATCATTTGGACTTGAAAATACTTTGAGAATGATTGTGATTTATATCTTTGTTCCCTTATCAAAAGCTTATTTTCACGTATCTAAATATTTTTTTTATGAGATAATTAGTTGTTTGGATAATATTTTATTTTTATATAAAAAAAATTAAAAAAAAGGGATTATATAGGTCTAATGTTTACCTGATTTGGAAGCTCGAAAATTA
The DNA here is from genome assembly GCA_025388415.1 of Cynanchum wilfordii. NCBI lineage: Eukaryota > Viridiplantae > Streptophyta > Magnoliopsida > Gentianales > Apocynaceae > Cynanchum > Cynanchum wilfordii. Next base: position 70,978 of record JAHSUH010000264.1, on the reverse strand, counting down.
ATTGAGGATAAAATAAAGAAAATTTTGGGACTAAATCAACTTTTCATAAATACTTATTTATGTGGGACTAAATTGGCTAATTTTTCTAATTAAAATATTTTTTATTTTCAAAAATTAAATCGGTTCGAAATGGATTCACGGTTTTACAGACCGGTCTGAACCAATCCAATTCACAGAATCATGATACTTTTTTTTTATTACATGGGGGAATTAGAGAATAGGGGGTGTCGAACCGTGGTTGTTTGGTTGGGAGGGAGGGCCTTCCGCCACTCCGTGAACTCCGGGTTGACCAGAATCATGATACTTACTCTATTGTTTTTTTCTTTATTATTATTGGACGAAAAATTACATTCTTGAAGAAAGTATAAAAATTATTTTTTTTTTTAAATCAAAATATATTTTTCGATATTTCTTTAATCATATCTTGTGATTAATATTTAAAATATTATATGTTTTGGCCACTTCAGGTGGTATAAATATCCCTCTAAACGACTTCAAATGGAACTTATCGGTTTAAAATACATTAATTTAGAGTCGTGTGGAAGGTTTCGAGGCCTAAGACGAAAAAATGTTTTAGTAGCCTTTTAGTTATTTATTTTTATAACTTTTTGAGATGCAAAATTATTTATTATATATTTACAATCAATATATTTTAACATTTAATTTTTAATAGATGAAATAACTAATTAATTTAATCTATCTTGTATCATGGTTGATTTAGCACTAACGACAATTACAAATATTATTAATAATATTTTATTTTATACGCAATATATGTATTTGGAAGAATTATTAATTTCTTTTATTAAAACTTCTTTCAATATTTTTAATTGTGAATATTTTCTTTTCTTTCTCTCTCATTATTATTATTCTAATAAATCATTTTTTAATTAATGTTTTACTATTTATCAAGTGCACGTAGTCGTAATTCTATGAGTTTTTAAATTTTACTTTTCGTTTTTACTTTTTCACAACATTTTCTATTTGACATTTTTCATAACAAATTTTAATTGACGCTTTTAAAGAAAATGAAAAAAGAAATAGAAACTATAGAAATATCAATCAATAACAAAAAAATAATAAAATAATAAAATAATAAAATAATTATATTTTATAAAAATAATAAAAGATAACGCATGTTTAAACTTGAAAATAAGATTTCTCCATTTTTTATCATCTAATAAATTGCTTAATGAAAGTGGATTATCTTTCCAGTTATTCCAAAGCTTTCATAATCCCTTCGCCAACCAAACATAAATCTTTCGACTCATTAGGTTCTCCTACTCAATTACTTACGAAAAATTAGAATATCATTTTATAAATGTAATGAGCCAATCTTCTCTTCTTTGTTTGTTCATATTTTCATATCTAAAAATATATATAAACTAATGCCAAATCAAAATATTTCAAAGACTCTTCTGACCAAAATATGTAATTTTCAACAAAGTTGTTTCTTTTTTATTTTTCTTCAAATCTGAAAAACTCTTCTTACTTCTACATAGGTTGTCAATTCAGTATAGGATAACAAGAGGATATACCCATTTTTACAATAACAATAAGGGTTCAAAACCTATGAATACGAAGATGACCATAATTTTCTTATTTAAATTTTGAGATGAAGATACATACAATATTTAGAAGATTTAAGAGTTTGTTTTGTATTCTTCTAAACTAATTTAAAAAGTTATAATATTTGTTATTTAATAATTTTTAAATTAATTAATTTTTTATCTTCTTGAAAATATAATATTCTTTAAATAGCTTTATTTTTAATAAATAACAATGATAAAATTATTGAATTATTTATAAATAAATTACTCTTTCATTTATATGTTGTGAGATAATTACTCTTTCATTTATATGTTGTGAGATTTTCTCCCGAGTAAAAGACTCTACGAACACAACCCATGTCGAATTCGATTACTGGAGTCGTAAATACCCGATACTGATAATCTAACCCAAAAAAAAAAAAAAAAAAAAAAACTCCTTCGGCCTCGGACCGAGTAAAGGGAACTTTGGATACTATTTAAAATTTTCCATTTTTTATAGGCTTCAAGGCCCAAAGTTTCAAGATTGTAGCCCAATATCACAATGGCATTACAGAAAAAACGATGAGGACAATTCGGTAAATTTATAATTGGAAAACAAATCAAAACCCTAGACTTCGTTCCATCTCGACCCATCTCTATATATCGACCCATCTCTATATATACAGATACCACAAAACCCTAAAATCTCCGTAGTCGGAGCTTAAGAAAATGTCGAAGCGAGGTTTCTGCCTGATCTCTCTCATGAATTTTATATTTCTTTTAGCTTTTACAGTATACTTCCATATGAAATGTGTTTTAAGTTTTATGATCTAATCTAATTTTGTGATGAATAGGGCGAGGAGGATCGGCCGGTAACAAGTTCAGGATGTCACTGGGTTTGCCAGTGGCAGCAACGGTGAACTGCGCCGATAACACTGGTGCTAAGAATCTTTACATTATCTCAGTGAAGGGTATTAAAGGTCGTTTGAATCGTCTTCCATCGGCTTGTGTGGGTGATATGGTTATGGCCACTGTGAAGAAGGGGAAGCCTGATTTGAGGAAGAAAGTGATGCCTGCTGTCATTGTTAGGCAGCGCAAGCCATGGCGTAGAAAGGATGGTGTATTTATGTACTTTGAAGGTATCATTTCATATTTCCGAGATCTCAATTTGTTGAGGAGTTTTTCTTTTTTGATCTTATTTTTTCGATCATAATGATGGGACGATTGTGCCTGAACACAGATTAGCTTATTAAGTTGCATTTTGATGCAGCCCTATCCAATGGAAATTTGGTCTCTGCATTGATACATTTCCTTTTATTTTTCAATTCTATTTCCTTCATCTCCTCAAAGCGTTGGTTCTTAGGTCATATGCTGGTATTGTGGTGTTGAGAATTACACTTATGTTTCTTAGCACTTCCCATGACCAGCTATATTAGACTTCCAACCTTCCCTTACATAGGATGATAAAACTTTTTCAGCCAATATCAACCCCTGAAAAGGTTGGGATATTGCTGTTCTCTGCAACATCTGATCTTGATCAATTCTTAAACAACTAGTACTTGTTCAATATGAATTCTCTTTTAGACTAATAATGATTTCTTTGCATGTTTATTTAATATTAATTGCAGAGATAGTTTACCAGACTTAGTCAGGTATTAGCAGTAGTTATTTACCGTGGCTAATACCGTTACGAGTCTGGAAAATTGACTGTGTCTTTCATTACGAATGCACTGCTTCTGTTATGCATGCATCCGCTACATCAGGACACTAAATAGATGACAAACCCATCTCCCTTTGCGTGAATTAAAGCTCAATTTGGTAATCTGTACCATACGAATCAATCTTCTAGTTCATTTATATTCCTGCATTATGATTTGTATGCTAAAGTCTTCATGAGCAATAAGCTGCATCTTATGATTATTATTACTTCTGTTAGGATGTTTCTCGATATTCCCTTATCATTGTTGTATATGATATTCTTCACATAGTGCTTTATATATGTGTGTGTTGAATATGTGTTTTTCTTGTGGTATCATAGTAATTATTTTTCATTTTGTGTTCTTCAATTTGCCTTTTCTCCTTATTCTTTCAACTAGATAATACCAGACATAGTCAGGCATCTACCGTTATATTGTTTGGTTGATACCGTTACATGTCTGGAATATGAAATGTGCCCATCGTTACAGATGTGACAAGGCTTTTAAGCTCCCATCTGCTCCATTTGAGCACTAAATATATTTTAACTTCATCTTAAACCTCATATTTCTTCAGAAGTGCATTGCTTGAAACTGTGTTCCTTGTCCTGTAGTACATAAGCACTTGATTTTTTTTTTTTTGTAGCCTGCGTTGATAGCTGTACTATTGTCTAGTAATTGCGTACAATGTTAGCATTTTATCTCTTACAATTTTCATATACTAAATAGGATTTACATTTAAATGCTGTTCAATTTACAATGAATTATTTCTCTCTTGTAGATAACGCTGGTGTAATTGTCAACCCTAAAGGAGAAATGAAAGGTAAGATGAAAGTTTCATGGAGGTTGACGTATTGTATTTAAAATTATGTGCTTGTTTTCCTTTCCCTTTAGCTTCGGCCTTATGTGGTGTTTTTTCCTTTACATAACAGTCTTTATTGATGATCATTCTTTACCTCTGTAGGTTCTGCTATTACTGGTCCAATTGGAAAGGAGTGTGCAGATTTGTGGCCCAGGATTGCCAGTGCTGCTAATGCCATTGTTTAAATAGGGGGTCATTTGATCTCAGGACTAGAAGAATTCAGGATGTCTGATAGGCAGGGGTTCGTGTATTTGTTATTTTATATTTCACAGGCAATCAATGTGTTTTGTTTTTGTAGGATTTTTTCCCTTCTCGGGTACTGTCTCAAACAAAGGTATTTTTCCCAGCATTTGATGTAGAAATATGAAAGTCAAAAAGGAAAACATTAATTTTACTTCTGGCTTGTTGATGTTAAATCTAAGGCTAGGGTACTGCAATTCTGCAAATAATTTGGTCACATTTCAGAATTACTCGGACATGAAAAAGCGCGGAAAGATTCAAAATGTATACACTGTGTATACATATAAAACCTTTGATTTGAACGGATCTTTCCCGGGTAGTGAAATGAGAAATTGGTGGACATCAGCTTCAAATATGGCAGTTTTCTATACAGAGAAATTATGGCAAATTGGCCAAATTCGTCAATTTCATGTCAATTTCATCATTTCCGTTTTTTTTATATTTAATGGCGGTGGTGGTGGAGGAGGAGGACATAAAATAGATATTGAAGGACAGGGACTCACTCTGCATGATATCGATGTCGATTATTCGAAGAGAGCAGTGGCTGTGCGCACGACGGTTTACTATCGACGGCATGATGGGAGTTGGAGCTGTCTGGTCGGACGCTAAGACCGGTGAGGGTGGTTTCTGGAAATTTTTTATTTTAGTTTTTTTTTTTTCCAAGAAAAAACAGTAAAATTTCATTTTTTTTAAAAAAAAAGGATAAAATCATAAAAAATTTATAATTTAAGGGACACCAATTTATCGAGAAATTATTTTTAGACTTTTCGCAATATCTTTACTAAGTTGAACTTATGCATTAAAGCTAAAACTATAAATAGAATATATTGATAGATATATTGTAAAAATTGGAGGGACAAGTCATACAATGGTTGTTTAGTATTTCGTGGGTTGTTAGTTCAAACAGCTGCTGCTAAAAAAAGAAATTTAATAATAATAACCTTTCTCACATGAAACAGTTCGGTATTTTTGCTCCTTATGTGATATTACGATTTGCCCAATTTGTGAACATATTCTCATTCTACTAGTGTGAATATTAGATTAAAAGTATAAATTAGACTATTGTGTACCCCTTCAAAAGTTAGATTTTTTTTTTTATTCGAAAATAATTAATAATTATGAGTTATATTATTAAATATAGATTTTCAAATGTGTAAATAAAAAATTACCCGTTTTGTTATAAATAAACTAATGACATTGTTCGCTTTAGAGTTGTTCGCGAGATCGGGCTTTCCCGGATGACGCCGTGCGTTCGATTTTTTTTGTTCCGGTCGGGGAACGTTGTTTATTAATTCGAACCGAATTGAATAATTTTAACTAATTTTTGAGCTATTATTAACATCGTTGTTGTTGCGAACATAATTAAGCGTTCGCAAACATATTATTAATTTTTTTATTATAATTTATATATTATTTAAATAAGGGTAAACTATCCCCGTGACACCCCTTAGATGCCAAAATCTAGGTTTAGCACCTCAAAATTTTTTTGTTAACAAAGTGTCCTCCAAGATTTAAAACGTTCCATTACATGCCCTTCTGTCAAGTTTGACCGTTTGGTCAGATTTTTAACCGTTAGTCAACCATTTTTACTGTTTGGGCATGGGCATTTTTGTCCATTACTTAAAAAAATAAACCTTAATTTTTATAGAGGTTAATTTTGTAATTTTAACTGTTTTTGGCAAGGACATTTTTGTCCATTAATAAAAAATTAACTCTAATTAAAAATTAGGTAATTTTATAATTTAAAAAAAAAAAACTTAAAAATCTTAATTTTTCTCCTTCCCTTCTTCTTCTCTTTCCCCTTTGACTTTGGCCGCCGGCCTTGACTACTCTACGACTTTCGATTCCTCTTTTTTTTCTTCATTCCTCACCACATCCTACCCCGTTCTTACCCCCCACAAAAATTTCAGTGAATCTCAATTATTTATTAAGTCCATTAAAAGAAAAAAAAAATCGACAAATAATTTCACTGAGGAGAGTGGACCCTCCCAAGTCATTTGGGCTCCCATCCTTCTTGTTGCGATAATTTTGCAATAGATATAGATGAAGTAGAGCAATTAGTGGAAGATGACAAACAATAAGAGATATAAGGATGCTGGAAAAGGGTTTGCAGAGCAGGAGAAGCCATCACCATTCTTGAATCCAGATCCAAAAAAATGGAAAGCGGGAAGAAAGAGCAAATGGAGTTGAGTAAGAATAAAAGAAATCCAAGAAGTCAGAATTTGGGTGTATCAGTGCAACCATGGAAGAAGAAGAAGAGAGAGAAAATTCAGAATTTGGGTTTATCATTGCAGCCGTGGAAGAAAACGAAGGAGAGAGAGAGAAAAATCTGGAATTTGGGATGTATCAGTGCGAAAGAAGAAGAAGAGAGAGAGAGAAAAATCTGGAATTTGGGGTGTATTAGTGAGAAGAAGAAGAAGGAAAGAGAAAAAAATTCGAATTTGGGATTGTATCTGTCAAGAAGCCATAGAAGAAGAAGGAGAAGAAGAAAGAGAAAATCCAAATTGGGGGTGTATCGTGCGAAGAAGGAAGAGGAGAAAAAAATTTAGGGTTTTAGATTTTATTTTATTTAACATTACAAAATTAACCTTTATAAAAAGTAGGGTTTTTTTTTAAGTAATGGACAAAAATGTCCCCGCCCAAAACAGTAAAAATGGTTGACTAACGGTCAAAACTCCGACCTAACGGTCAAACTTGACGGAAGGGCATGTAGTGGAACGTTTTAAATCTTGGAGGTCACTTTGTTAACAAAAAATTTTTGAGGTGCTAAACCCGGATTTTGGCATCTAAGGAGTGTTACCGGGATAATTTACCTTTTAAATAATAATAAAAAAAATGTCATAGTTCGCGAACTCGAGCTTTATAAATAAATAATCGGACGAACTCGAGCTCGAGCTTGAGTATGCTTGAAAGTTAAACGAACGAACTCGAGCTCGAACTCAAGCTTTATAAACAAATAATCGAACGAACTTGAACAAAATTTTTGGCTCGAATTATTAAACGAGCGAACTCGAACAGTGTTCGAACACTTAATCGAACGAGCTCAAATTTCGATGTTCGGTTCGACTCGGCTCATTTACAGCTCTAGTTTACTTTGATCGGTCTTATGATTTTAAAATGTGTCACCCTACTTACTAAGCGCTTAAAAATTTTTGCAAGTAGTGTGAGTCAATCCCTACATAATAATTCTTCAGAGATATTAAGAGTAATGTTAGTCAAAATATGGCCCATCATTTAAATGGAGGAAAAAGATTGAATTATTGGTGGTGTGTTGGCTGTCTGATTGAATAGTAATGCTCTAATTTAATACCACTATGATTGGCATGTGATCTAGAAAAAACACACACACACACATGGTGACAACTAATTCCCAATTCCCATGTGATCTACCACCCTTTGTCTGAATTTTCTCCTGACCATTTCCAACATTCAAAACAAACTATCCCTTACTACTACTACTACTTAACATCAACTAAACCTATCAATTATTTTCTTGTCCAACCAATCAATCCCATTGCTCCTTAAAAAAACATCTTTGAGAATGTCAAGAAGAATTAATCTTGTCCTTTGTTTATCCATCTTTCTCATCCTCCACCTAGGAGAATCATCTGCAGATTGGAACATTCTGAACAAGAGATTCAAGAATGGCCTGCAAATCACATTAAAGAATTACTGTGAGGCTTGGAGGATGAATGTTGAGCTTAGAAACATCAGGAATTTCGAAGTTGTGCCCGAAGAATGTGTTTCTTACATTGGCAAGTACATGACTTCTTCTCAATACAAGGTGGATTCTGAAAGGACTGTTGATGAAATCAATGTTTACCTTAGCACAAATTGCAGGTTACAGAAAGATGGTACTGATGCTTGGATTTTTGACATTGATGAAACTCTTCTTTCCACTGTCCCTTATTACAAGAAGAATGGTTTTGGGTAAGCAAAAAAGCAAGCAACTATTATTATGGGGGTTTTTTTTTTTTTGGGATTTTTTTTATGAAATTCTTGTGGCAAAAATAGGGGAAAGAAATTGAACCTGACATCTTTGGAAGAATGGATGAGCCAAGCAAAAGCACCAGCATTGGAGCATTCTGTGAAGCTATTCAATTCACTGAAAGGACTTGGAGTTCAGATCATTCTAGTTTCTTCCAGAAGGGAAACATTAAGAGCTGCAACTGTTGATAATCTTGTGGATCAGGGAATTTTTGGTTGGAACAGTCTTATTTTAAGGTTTGAGAATGTTTCCAATTTGTCATCTAAGTTTTTGATCAAATTTTTTTTTGGGAAACTTTAATATGAACTTTTGTTGTGTTTCTTTTGCTTGTGTAGGGGTGTTGATAATGAATGGCAGAGCATTCAGAGTTTCAAATCTGACGTGAGAAAGCAATTGATTGGCAAAGGATACAACATTTGGGGCATTCTTGGAGATCAATGGAGCAGCATTGAAGGCCTTCCAAGTGCTAAAAGAGCATTCAAATTTCCAAATCCTTTGTATTATACTGCTTAAAATCTACAATGACTTGGTTTTCAAGAATTGAGAAGCAAATAACTTTTTTGTATGAAAGAAAAGGCCTTTTTAACTGTTATTCAATATTTCCTATCGTAATTCTTTCTATGATTGGCTGTTGTTCAATAATTTGCTTTGGTTATGGCTTGGATCTTAGATTTAACCAGCACTTGACCAGAGAAGAACAATCTCAATGTAAGAATATGACTACCATTAATATCTCATCCCAAGTCATAATTGCATAAATATATATATATATATAATATATATATATATATATATATATATATATATATATATATATAGTATTTATTGTCAAGTTCCAAAATCATAGTTGCAGCACAGACTCGCTAGACCAGTGGACATACTATCAACATATGATTTTATTCCAAACGCTATCAGTTCACCTAACAATGATTCATAGATAGATGCACAACATGGAACAAACCTTTTCCCCACAGCAGATAATAAGAAAGAAAGCTAATGTGTTTGATTAAGATTATCTACATAACAAAGCATACATATATATATATATATATATATATATATGATATCATAATCAATCTGGATACTCCCTCGTGTAACTTTCATTCCATCTTTCCTTCAGCAGACATGTTCACCTTTGCACAGTACTCGAACAAACTACCATCGAAGCAGCGCCTAATTGCTTCTTTGGATAGGAAGCCTTCTTCATCCCTGGCCAGTGTATAAAGGAGAATCCACTCTAGCTTGCTTGCTACCCTGCAAAAACCAGAAAAGATCGGGTCAAATAATTCTTTCCTTTCATTTCTATGGGGATGTAACTATATTCCAACTCCAAAGAATAAACACTGTACCATCCAAAAATATCGAAGGCATTCCTGTTGCCCTCTGTCATGGACCAAATCTCCCCCAAAGTAAGTTTATCAGGCATTGTTCGTCCGTACTTGCTAAATATGTTCTCAAAGTGCTGAGGAAAATACCTGCAACGATTTTGTGGGATGAAGAAGTTAGTAATTGCCATTAGATATGGTGTGCAAAATGTCATTTTCATCACAATTCGATATACTTGATTAGTACCTTCCTTCAGGGTCATAGGTTCCGGAGTCACTCCCATGCTTGCACCTATGAATGTTGTGTATATATATAGGGAAGAATGGTGAAGGAAACCATCCCTATACCAAAGAAAATGTAGGTATCAGCAAAACATTACTTGATTCATAACATAAACAAAGAAGCCCTTCTTGAAAACAATGCACAAATATATATATATTGTACTTACCGGGAGAGAAGGATAACTTAAACCCACATTGATTACAATAGCTGCCACAAAGGAGATGATGATATTGAAACCCAACTTTCGCATCCCTGTGGAAAAACGCTAATTTTGTTTAGTAGTATAGTTTTAAAAGGAGGTTAATTACTCCCACCATCCCAAAAAACGCTTGCATTAATATTAATTAATTAACCTTAATTATTTAGACTGGGATTCTTTCCTACAATATGCAATGTCATTTCAACCAAGGGAAAGGATAGGCTAAATCTAAACCAAAGAGACATCTGCATGCATAGCCTATATATATATATATATAGAAAATTAATCATTTTAGTCCCAATTTCCAATAAGAACTTACACCACTTCTAACCTATCTGCTATTTTTTCATATTGCCATTTTTCAGAGTATCTACGTTGATTTAAAAAAAAAAAAAAAAAAAAAAAAAGTGATGCAGAAGGACCAAAATAATCACCCTGAAAAGAAAAAGTAAGAAAAGTGTATATATAATTCAGAAGTGGCTGATTATTATTACCTGAATAAGTTTCCCAAGGGTAAACAATACCATCGTCATTCTGATCAAAGAATGCGACATGCTGCTGCAGAACACTCATATTGTAATGGATATGCCCTGGTGTTCCATGAGGATGTTCCATATCAGGAGCAGCCAATCCCCTAGCCATATCTGAATTAGAGAATATTGCATGCAAACACATAATTAATTAATTAATTAATTACGAAAGAGATCGAAGAAAAACAGGTAAAGTAATCAATTAATTAAGCAAATTAAGCTTACATGGCTTTGGAATTGAAGTTTCCAGATCAGTTCTCACCCTACGCTCAACAGTAACAGGAGCCAAAGGAGCGATCGGCGAGAGAGCGGCATTCCTATCGGTTTCCGTTGCCATTCCCCTTTTTTTTTTTTTTCCCTGTTTTCTAACGGCAATCGATATATTCAGATCTAAGTTCCGAGATTCTAAGAGGTGGTGCTGATTACAGAGAATACTGTACGAGAGAGTGGAATGTAAGTGGAAAGAACAAAAATAAAAGAAGAGAAATTCAATGGCAGAAAAAATAGGGGACGGTTGGCTTGGCCGGAAAATCTGCGTGGCGGGCATGCAAAGCCAAAGCTCCTCTGTGGCGTGCAGGTTCACGACTCTTTTGTCTTCTCCGTTAGACACCTCCCTTTTACTGTTGCCACGTTCCCTCAAAATCAATTGCCACTGTTTTCCCCTTATACGATGTTTTGCACTTGGGACCAGGCACGCTCAATTGAAACCAAAAAATTTTGTCAAAAAAGTAAAAAATTGTTATTTTTCCTTTTTTAACCATCCCGGTAGTAGCAGAGATTAACCTGTGGATCGTCGATCCAAAGCTTTTAATGTGTCGCTAATCATTTCGGGGATTTAAAACCTCGATCATCCGGCGAATGATTAGAAGTCTGCTTAAACTCCTCAAGTGCTGGGTTAAAAATTAGTGATCCGATAATTATTTATACTAATTATTTGATAGAAAAATTGTTATTTTCTATCAAATAATTAGTGATCTCAAAAATATATATATATATTTTAGGAAATATTTGAGATGAGTTCTAAATTATGATAGTGTATATTTAAGTTAAATTTACATCATATTAATACCTATTTGAACTTAGATGGTAGTTTTAAATTATAAGAAGACACATTTACCTTTCAAATTAAATTTATATGTAGACTAATGTCTATTTGAATCGAGTTAGTCTTTAAACAGCTAAATGAGTTGGAACTTTTAACCTCACTTAATTAGGAGAGCTTGCTCATATACGCTTTGGATTTAATTTTTTTTTCTACTATTAAAATCTCAATTTATTTTTTATTTTTAAAAAAACAAGGGTGTTTTTTTTTGGAATTTCGCAAATTTTTTTTAAAAAATTTAACAATTTTCATAAATTAAAAAACAAATAATTTTTTTAAAACCAAAAAATAATAAATTTATTTTTACATAATATATATATATATATATTCTTTTTCGATTATGTTCTCTCTATATTCTAAATTTGTAAATATTTTATATAAATTGACTTAATTCATGAAATTGTAAATTTTGATGGAATCCCTAAAAATCTCTTATTTTTCTCATTTCAAGCTTTAAAAGTAGATATAAAAAAAAATTATTCACTAATTACTCTTTTTATAATAGAATCAAAACTAAGGGAGAAACCAGGGGGCAAACTCCAAAGCCTTGGGGGGTTGGTAGGGGGTTGAATTCTACTCGAGAGAGCCACGGTTCAGGGATTATTCCCCGTGTGTGTGTCGCCTGGGCTAGACCCAACTTAAAGTTTTGAGTTAGGCTGGACTCTTTTGAGCAAAGAGCTGGACCGGATTAGTTCGGATATCGGATACTTAAGAAAAAAAAAAAAAACACTAAGGGGATAAAAAAGCTACTTTAATAATATGTATCATATTATAGCCCATTAATCCAAACCCAAATATACAGTACTAAAACTATTTGGACCTTGTATAGTTTGGGAGCCCAAATCCTATATCTTACGGACAGACTTACTTATTGTTCACTTTACCTCAATTGAATCCATATCTTGAGAGTTTCCGGTGAGAGAAGAACGAGAGCAGACAATGGCAACGGAAATTGCTACGACGACAGAAGTAACCACGGCCGAGGCGCCGCCGGCTGTAGCAGAAGCTGGAGCGAAACAGCCGCACAGATTGGAGAGAAAATGGACTTTCTGGTTTGATAATCAATCTAAACCGAAACCGCAAGGTGCTGCTTGGGGTTCTTCCATCCGCAAGCTCTATACCTTCGACACCGTCGAAGAATTTTGGTGGTATGTCTGTGATTTCATACGTCTCTGGACATGGACGTTTATACATATTGTGATTCAATCGTTTATTCGTTTATAATGATTTTTTAGTGCTTTAAGTCACCGTACATCTTGTTCTTATTGATTTATTTGTTATCTGTTTAGATTTGTTCCTCTGCATATATATTCGTATCTTTCTTTATAGCTGTAATTATGGAAGGATGCAATATAAATATAAATTACAGAGCAATGATAGGCAATCTTGAAAATTTTGGGGAGGCAAAACGTAATACGCCTCTTTCTCCATACATATTAATTGTCTTAGCGGTAGATAGTTGTAATTTTTTGCACAAATATGCATTATATACATCCATTTGTTACTATCTGCAAATTGAAACATAGATGCCTTGTTGCAGTTTGTATGATCAGATACTGAAACCAAGCAAGGTGTCGGTTAATGCAGACTTCCATTTGTTCAAAGCTGGAATTGAGCCTAAGTGGGAAGATCCTGAGTGTGCTAATGGCGGGAAGTGGTCTGTAAATGGAAATAGAAAGACTAATCTCGACAACATGTGGCTTGAAACTGTAAATATCTCTCTATACATTTTATCTTCGTGCTGACATGTTAACTTCTGCTGAATATGTAGTATAGTTGAGATCATCTTTTTCCCTGTTTCCTGATCCGATTGGTTTCTTCCTGATAGTTGATGGCTTTGATTGGGGAGCAATTTGATGAGGCTGATGAAATATGTGGGGTTGTTGTCAGTGTGCGTCAAAGACAGGATAAAATTTCATTGTGGACTAAAACTTCTAGCAATGAAGCTACACAGGTTTGAATTTTTTTACTTGAAAAAGTTTCTTCCCGATATTTTTGTGGGGTTTTGTTTGGGGAGAGGAGTTGGGGGGGGGGGGGGGAAGTGGTGTCTGGATTTTTTATGAATTTTTCTGAAATATTAATGTAGTTATGCGGTGCTGCTTCTTTTTCCAATCTGAGAAGGATTTCCTATATGTACTATTATCCTTATATGCAATGTTTATCAGATGCTATTGTTCCTAGTTAGACCTAGAAGGCGTAACTTTTATATTTAGCCCCAGGATATCCCATATGCAGCTTTATCACTGCAAAATTTCTCAGACTCTGATATTCCTAGTGAACAGGATATCTTATCCTTTTAGACTGGGGTTTCTCTGTGTGGCAAGTGTTTTTAATCTCCCAATTTTCAAGATTTTTAAGAAGTGATTTTGGAGGAAATATTATCAATTTGGTAGTCTCATTGAAACTTTTTGATTTTTGTCACTTAGCATGATCCTAATGTTATGGGTCCTAGTTATGGATCGTATCACGTGTCAATTGTCAATTGACAAGTTGACCTCCTAGGAATAATTTTGTTCTTGTTATTATTCTATTTATGATTACAAAAAAAAAAAAAAAAAAAAAAAATTGGCACTTGGGAGCTCTTAACACCTCAAGAAGAATAGATGAGTTAGGGAAGAAATAAATATGTCTTCCCCTTTATTAATCCAGAACAACCATTTAAATAGGTTTTGGAAGATAATAAACATAACTAATAAATGGGATATGAATCTCTCTAGAATTGACTGAAACAGAAATATGCCTCATCAATGAGTTATGAATCTAAATAGAATATGACTATAAAATGGAAATATAATATTCTGAAAATAATTTAGAAATTTCCTATAGCTTCAAAGCTCTTGCTTGGATTGCAACTTCCTTTGATATTTCTTTCCATAATATAGATCCCTAACACCTAAGACAGGTTAGTGGTGAAGGGTTGGTACCTTCTGGGTCAAATGATTGTACGCAATCTTTTTTTTTTTTTTTTTTTTTGACATGTTGTGGTGCTCCATTTGGTATGCATAAGCTGACATGTTATTCAGATATTGTGTGTTTTTAAGATTGTGTCTACTTACTCAGGCAAAAAAAAAAAAAAAAGCTATACTCTAATAAGAATATTGTTGAATTCAGGAAATCAAATAAAACCTATTGTATCCGATTCTTAAGTGACAAATTCTTCACGTACTAATTACTAATTTTATCTGAAAATTTATTTATAAAAAAATTTATTTATATCAAAACAGAGGAAGAAAAAGGGTTACTGAGTCATTTCTCACGGGAAAGGGAAGAGGTACTGAATTGGTTTGAAATTGCAGTATTGGTACTGTTGGTCTCACATGATCATAAGCAACTCACCAGAAAAAAAATTAATTACATTGAGTACTGAATGTTTCATCATGATGTTCAAAACCTCCGTTTCCTTGTTTCATTGTCAAACTTACTAAATAAAAGAAGAAGAAAAAAAAAGGAATACTGACAGGGTTCTTTGTCACAGACGAGCATTGGAAGGAAGTGGAAAGAGATCATTGATGTAACAGACAAGATCTCTTACAGTGTTCACGTAAGTTTTTATTCAGGCTTACCATATTGTGCTCCGCAAATTTCTTTTTTAATTAATTTTATTAACTTTTGCCTTCTGTAACTGCAGGATGATTCTAGAAGGGAAAGATCAACAAAAGGCCGATATGTAGTGTAATGGCTACCTAGTAGTTGCTCCTTTTTGCAGCAATTGGTTGATGTACGCAGCAATCTGTATTACTTGGCTTCCAATATTTTACAAATTAATATGAATTTTATTTTGTGAGATATGTATACTATTCATGTAACGTTACCATATGTGAGTTTTGATTACAGAAATATTAGATACTTCATGAGCTTATTTTTGCTTAGTTGAGTGTATTGCAGTGAGTTGCGCTTATTTACATCTGATAACAGGGGATCCCTCTATTCTTGGATTGTTAGGTTGATGATTCACTTAGCTCAGGAAGATTTTCCCCATTTCAAACTCCACTTTCTTCAGAGGTAGTTTAGAAGATAGACAAATAAAAAATGAGCTTTTGTTAGGGTTTTATGTTGAAAATTTTCATTTTGAGGTATTCCTGTTCTTGAGACGTGCCATGGAATATTGAAAGCCCAACGTGGAATCTGTTCTTAGAGTGTAGATGGAAACTCTTTGGAACCAATTGACTAACATGTTAACCATCTGAATGTAGGTTGTGCATTCTGATTTACATTCATGTGAATCCAGCATGTTGATGAATGCAAGTCTTAGGGGCAATAGTTGTTCAATAACAATTTTTGAGCATAAGTGGTCTTAGATCCTTCTTGTTTCACTTGGTGGCTGTATGCTGTGGCATGATTTTCCATTATTGCGTAGTGATAATATTATTTTCTGGAGTGACCTTTAAATATTATGTTTCCCAGAATCTTAGTCAAAATAATTGTAAAAGCCCTCTTAAAAATGTCTATACATTCTGCATGATTTTGAAAAATAGTTTAGGAGTCTTGTTGAACAGCATTGGGGTTTTACATTCTTGTATTCTACTGTTACTGTTCTTGTTCAGAAAGGAGCCAAACAGATTTATTTACATGATTATAGGCTTTGGTTCCTGTTATTTAGAAGACTTGCTGTGCAAGAGTAGAAAGTTAGTAATATTCAGATTGGGGGGAAAGGAAAGAAATATATAGAGAAACAGAAATTAATATTCATTAGAACATCTATTTCTGAAACGAAGTATGTTTGTCATGTGACGTCTTAATGAAGAAGACATAAGAACTCTGATAGTTTTTATACAAGTTCTAAACTTAAGAGAAACCTTTTTTCACAGCAAAAGATGCTTCATCCTTCCAAATTAAGCTAGAAAACCTAGTTTTTCTCCGTTCTTCTTTGCTAACCGAATCAGCCCTTGTCTCTGTTTCGCATCTGCACCTATTGTCTTGCAGAATTCAGTTATGACCTGAAAGTATTTCATTATTCATCAGTAATTAACAATTTTATTGCTGTGCAATTTGAGTGAAAGAGGGGCAAGATTTTGTGTTTTACCTGTGAATGTAGAGCAATGGCTTTGCCTCTGAGCTGATTGAATCGTTTTTTGCCAATAATATTGCGTGTAACAACCACAAGAGGAGCAAAAATTCCCTTCCCTTCATTGATATTCCCCATCATCGGCCCTGATCGGATTGGTCTCGGAACGCGAACATTTCCGGCTCCCATGGCGACTGTTTTGGCTAGCATGGGAAAATCTTCACCCGCTATTGATTTTCCCCAACTTCCATGGAAAGAAGAAGATAGTCCTCCTTGAAAACCAGTAGCACAGATTGATGTTGCCATTGAATTGTGGAAATCACAACTTAACTGTGAGTTCTTTTTTATTTTTTCTGAATTTTGAGGTTTTCGGAGGTTTTGATACTACTGCAAAGTGTTTGTCCTGAAAATGGGGATTTGGTGTAAAGATGAGAACCTTAGGATTTTATGGTAAAGAGTTAGGAGAAGAAAGATGGGGAAGTGTTGAGAGCCACACACACACACACACACACACACATACAGATACACGCATTGGTGGTGTGTTAGATTTTTGTGTTGTGATTTTCTTTGCCGCATATTTTTGTTGAAGCGGATCTTCTCTTATGGGTCCCGACAATTCCTGGTACATGTATGTATCTTTTTCTTCCCTTTGGTTTGGTGATTCTTTCCTCACTGTGTGGACCTTGTCAATTTCCCCTCAATTATTTTTTTTCCCTCTCTAAAATTAAATTTTAAATTCCAATTATAATTATAATATATATATATATATGTGTATATATATATTGAGAATATGTAGTCCTTTGGTAAATTAAATACATGAAACTAAGTGCATAGTGTTTAAATATGAGATTTTCTATAACTCGTTTTTTTAAAACTATAGTATTTAACTGAAAATGCAATACAAAGTTATTTTTAGCACGAATTAAACTTAAAGTTGACATGATAAGTAAAGTGAAAATCCCAAAAGATAAAAAGAAGTTATAACAATTGGTTTTTTTACTTTATTTTAGTGTTTTGACTTAATTTTTTTTATTATTATTATTTTTGTTTATGATATGCACGTTTTGTGAAATAGTGTGTAAACTCCAAAATAGTGGGAAACTATTTGGAAACAGGCCAAGTACAAAGAGAACAGGCCAAGGTACAAATAGCTGACCAAATAGAAATTAAACAGAGACTTTTATTATCGTTGAAAAATAATAAGTTGTATGTGAACCTTGTTATTTCCATGGCTGGTAATTTTCCAAGACCTAGAATTTACACATTTTTCATTAAATGGTTCAACATTTTTAGCCATTAATGTTCATATCCAAGAGAAAAGAGGGGTTTTTGGCATTTTAATTAAATATTTATCATTTAATGAATTTATATTAAATTATAAAATTGAAAAAACATTTTTTGTTTCTCTTGAATTTATAAATTATACGTAGTGTTCAAGGATGCTTTGATGGAAAGTTTTCGTGGGTCTGGAAATTTCGAATAGCTCATGTCCAAACATTAAACACAACAAAAAAAAAAAAAAAAAAAAAGGCAAATAAAGTTGCCACTTGTATGGTTTTCTTTTCTTCTTTTTTTTTTTTTTTTTAATTTTTTTTATAAAGATTTTTCCCCTATAAGGAAAACTGAAATTTAATACAATTAAGTTAAATAATTTTGGTTTTACTTGATTTAAAATAATTAGCTATAATTCTTTAATTCTACAAATTTTCATATTAGATTTCTTTTCTAACTATTTTTGAGAAAGAATAATTATTATTTTTTATACTAATTAGAGACGCTTAAGTAATATGTGTTTATCAAGAAAGCGCAACTTAGTTGATAATAATTTTACTTATGATTTTTAGAGATCGTTCGGACACATTAGACGTTAAAATGCCTCAAATATATATATATATATATAAAGTAATATAGGTTTCCATGTGTATCCATAAAAAAAAACCTAATTTTTAATTTATTGAATATTAAATTTCAAGTAAATTAATTATATTTTAAATATTAAACAATGCAAGGACTAATGTAAATGTGAATGATAAAATATTAATTATAAAGATACAAAAGAAAAACATTAATAAATGCATCGATTTTTTAAAAAATGTACACGTAATAAAAATAATACACTTATTAACTTTCAAAAACTAACACAGTTATATTGGTTAAGTTAATATTTGTATTATTTAAAAAAATTAAATTATAATTGCACTGAAAAATTATTTTAAATAATTAAAATATTATATTTTGGATTTTTTACTCTTCTGGGCTCTCTTAGTTTTCATCATTTTAAAGGAAACTTTGGATCTTTTTACTATTCCTGAGAATTTTGTGTTTATTTGTGGCGGCATTGCATTTCTTTTGGAGTACAAGATGAATGGAAGTGGTCATGCAGGTGTTGGTGCCGTTGGTTATGAAATTTTAGGTGGATTAGCACTTGTTTGTGCTGCTTCTTGTTTATATTTGTCAATTAGCACTTGTTATGATATTTTAGTGAGATTAACATTTTTTTTTTTCTTAACCATCTGATATCCGAACTTACACGGACTGACTAATCCGAATTCGATTTGGGGTGTGCTCACAGAGTTCAACTCTTACTCGAAGGTGAGAACTTGACCTAGAACTTTTTTAACATGACCCTAACCACCTCAGGGGATTCGAAACATCAATCATCCGTCCTAAGGAGAAGCATTAGGAGTAACATTTTATACTGATGCATTTAGTTTAAAAAGGTGTGGTAATATTGACTTAATTGGAGAGCATGGAAAGGCTGATCTTAAGTGTGACCTTTAGGAAGACAAATTGAGAGGTATAGAATTGATGAATCTGCTCTTCATTGGGCACGCAAATGTGGTCTTAATCACATGTTTCATGTTGTTTGTAGTGTTGTATCAAAATAAGAACGTGAGAAGTGGGGAAGCAACTGGACCTCTGTTGGCTCAGATCGATTCAGAGGCTATGGTGATGAATCAACTTTCAGAGTTTGAGATAGAATAATGGTCATCCTCCTCTTTGGCTGTCCTAAAGAAAAGATTGTATAAGAAGGTATTTTTGTAGAATGAGCAATGAAGAATGTGATAGGTTGGTAGTAAAACATTCTCTTTTCTTTCAAAAAGTTTCATGTTTTTTGAGTTTTTCAGTATATTTGCAGTGAATACAGGAAAATTTTCAATTTACTTTAATGAAAAGGAACCATTATTAATCTACTTTTGTCTTCTTATACATATAGTTGATATTTTAGAGGTATAGCATCAGGACAAAATTATTTAGTTAGCGAGAAAAGATATCTGTTAAAGGTTATTTGCATCTTGTGAAGTGATATAATCTTTCTTCTTGTTCTTGAATGAATGTTGAAGCTTATGATAACTGTGAGAAAGGGAAGCTTTTATGCCTTAAGATTAATTTCTGTGCAAAATTTTGTTGCTGTGTTATGTGATATATAGCTTCAGAACTCAACTCCTATAGTTGTCTTATCTATGAGTAGGAAAAATCATTCATGTTAAAACTCTATTAGATAAACAAAATAGTATTTGGATAATAATTGGTTATAGTACATCATATGGTAAGCATAATTTTGATGACTTTACTTTGGCTTATATATTTGAAGTACAAAGTATAAGATAATTTTCCTTCTGTTCTAAAAATCTTGTCAATGACTTTTCACAAGAATTAAGAAATTATTGCAATCTCTAAAAATATAATACAAAAGAACTAATATATCTTAAAAAAAAACCAATTTATTGGGAAGATAAACTGATAATGATATTCAGGTGAAACTGTTGGGATCAAGTCTGTGTGTCATGCCAGAGAGAAAGGTTAGTAGTAGAAGTAGGGGACCTAATAGAACTGCTTGTGAGACAAAAATACAGAGATGAAATGTTCTGATTTAAAATTCTTTAGTTTCATGCAATACGTGTAATTGTCAAGAACAACCAGAGTTCTTCATTATCTTTTGATGAGTTTTCAACTTTTTCAAGCTTGGGGATGCACTGTTGAAACTTCATGAATGGTTTCAGTGGCATAAAAGGAAAAAATTGAAAAAAGAAGATGAAACTATAAGAAATTCAACTCAAAAAAAAAAAAAAAAAAAATGTGTCATTCAAATTGAATCTATTGATATGATTGGAAAAAACATTGACAAATCAATCTATCAATCTAGTCTTTCATATTTTCTTAGGGAAGAAAATCTTGGGAATGTCAACCATCGTTTGTGAAAACGACTGAGCCAATGGATTTTTAGTCTAGAACGAATCTTTTGATCTTTTTCATGAAACTATATTTTTGTTTTAACTATTTTGGATTTTGATAAGCTTACCAATTTCTTCACTCGTTTATACCCTGCATCAGAATATAGACATTGGTCAGTCAAATGTTCCTTTGGAAGCATGAAAACAAACCAAAGATTAGTACTTCTGCAGGTGGATTAGGTGCGCTGTCAGTTGTGTTCTTAGGAGGCATGAAAAAGCAATGGAAAAAGCTCTTTTATAGACGCAGAATATCTGGATTTTTGATGCAATATTAGTGATCGCAATGGAAAGTTAATGTTTTGGTTTGTTTCATCATTACCCATCCATACCTTGAACCTTCTTTTTGTTTTGTCTTTCTTTAATGATCTCAACCTCATGCAGAACCTGCAAGTGACAAGCAGGAGGTTGGCCACAAGATGTGCTTGTTTAAATCACAAAGCTTATAAAGTACTAAGAAAAGAATATAGTTTGAGCATTTTCACCTTGCTTCTTGTGTAGATAACTAAAACATATCTATCCCTAGATCAACTTACCTTAACTAAGCTCTGCAAGCGATTCCTCATCCTTCTCTGTATGAAACTCCGCGTGCTCTGTCCACACTAGGTATGAGCAGTATACTAGAAGTCAAAATTTTAGCTCAAGAAAGTAGTTTTACCTTTACATGATACTTCACAAGTGCATAAAAGTTAAGCAGGTTCCATACAGTTTTCTCTAGCCTCTTGCCTTCAAGATGGTGTGAGTAGATATTTGTAGATATGATGAAAGAAAGTTACACTACATAATGTTGAACACCAATTGAACTGAAGGAAAATAAATGCTTAGAATGTACATGCATTCTAGTTAATAATGAGAAAAAGAGTGGTTTCTTGTATATATGTAAGAACAAATGTGTTTTTGGAAATTGACATGGTGTTTGTATCTTTCCTTCTTTTCTTATCTTTTTCCTATACGTTTTAAATAGTTTCAGTTTCAGATATGAGGGACACGTTTTTACTAGGAAATATGATTTGAATCTACAAGTTAGTTAATACCAAATGAGACAAATCCTCCATTGGTGCTTAAATCTTCAATGAGTTCTCCTCTCAACTCTGGTGGTGGAATTGGTGACCAGATGCAATGGGGTACTTTAGCAAATGCTTTTGAACTACCAACATCCATGAGTTCCTATAGAAAATTTTTCAAAATTTTCAGAGTCTTGGACAAAAATATTGATTCCACAATTTGGATGATGGTATTATTACCTGAAAGAATGCTGTTGCTACAACTACTTCTGTATTTTCTTTAAATCGCATAGGGAACACTGCAGTGATCTTCATTGGCTGTTGAAGAGAATAGTCTTATTAACCATGAGACAATATATTAAATCTGCAGAGAATATTAACAATGAAACTCAAGATTGTTGGAATCTTTCCATTTCTCATTTCTGGATCATATTTGCTTTAGATATGCATTCATTGACAGGACCAAACAATTGCCCTTGCTGTATGCACCATAGAGATGAAATAAAGATTTCAGGAACCTACTATGTCTGAAGGGAGCATTTAATAGGTTCAGAATGCAGCCTTAAATTACCAACATGAAAAGTGGTAGGATTTTTGTATCACAAGTTAATTTTTTTGTGGATATGCAGAGGCAATTTTGCTTTCATGTTACTTAACCTTGTATCTTTGATGAAGCTAGAACTATTGCCTAAGTAGATCGTTGTTAGTTACTCTTGCAACTCTATAAATTTTTATTTCTCCTATATGTGTTTGTTGTCCTTAATCATTGTATGTATAAACCACAACCTGGCATTAAACTTCTTAGTAAAGAATATTGAACATGAAATTTGTATGTCATTTCACTAATTCATATAACTTTCTGTACCAGCTTATTGCATGTGACCATGAGCTGGTATTTCCCTTATGCAACTTAACTTAGTATTTCTAGGTGCTGCCTGACTTTTCTCCATTTGTGTTTAGCATATTATTAAACTCAGCAGTGGTCTTCTAGTCTGACTTTCTGTTTTGCCAAATACTGTCTACAGCATACAGAGGAAATATTTCATATTTCACTTTAGTATTCCCAGAACATTCTGGGTCCATAAATATAATGAATTTGACACTATCCATATGATCCCTTGTTCTGTTAATTTTATTGCAATGTGAAATAACATACTAGCATTGCATGAAGCTAGAATCTTTACAGGACTTAAAAACAAGTCTCTGATACTTTCATTTTTTTCTTTTTCTTTTTTTTTTTTTTTTTTTTTCAAATTACTTCTTAAAAAAAAAATATCACAGAATATAGACAGCTGAAACTATAAAATACCTGTTTGATAACAAAGAAAGGATCCCTTGGGTGATAAGTAAGTTTGAGTGGTCTGTACATCCCTTCTGAAACCTCCAATTAATTGGCATTCATTACCATGTCTTTAAGTTGAGAGCTTAAGATTACTCCTTGAACTGAGGCAATGCTTGTGATCAGCTTTTCTGGGTCGGCATAAAGCTCATGCAAATTAATGAGCATCATTGGGGTGATTAAAGGAAGAATATGACTCACAAGCCTTAGAGTTGAAATCTAACTACAATTATTTAGACGTTGTGAACGACTGAAGACTGGTTATAAATAAGGTCTTCTATGTTCATAGATATTCCTCATTATTTGTCTTCTTTTTTGGTCTACTTCCTGTATCAACTGGTATAACTTCATTGATTATGCAGTGGAGTGAGGACTGATAAAATCTCAAGCCTATTGTCAGGTTTAACCTAACTGCTCTCCCATAAGATAAAGAAATATGACACAAGTATACTTGATAGTGCTGTACCAACTCCTTTAGCCCAGTACTTTTCGATCTATCTCAAAGGATGCTTAAAGATGGAAAGAGCAAGTTAGATCAAAATAACAGGTATGTTTTTGTTACTTCTGTTCATTTTATTGAGTCTTCTTTGCTTCCCCGTTTAATTGATAAATAAATAAGATAACTGCACTTGTATGATTTAATTTGCATATGCGAAGATATTTGTGAATCCATTCTGGTTAATCTTCTTTCAGTCTTGAGGATTGTTTGATGAACGACATTCTGGTTAATCTTCTTTCAGTGAGAAGAGAAAACTGTACAGTACCAGACCTTTTCCCCCTAATATACACTTTAATTTCCCCTCTAATGTAAGATTGGAGATATTGGTGTTGAGTGGATACATTTAGCAATAAAACAATATGACCAACTATATAAGGTTGCATCTTATCAAAAAAAAAAAAAAAACTATATAAGGTTGCATAACAGATGATCATTTAGAGGCACAATCATGTTCAACCATAAAGACATCATGATAACTCATCTTGCTATGTATTTTTATATTCATTGATTTGGTTATGAGACCCAAACTTACATTTATTGCTGACATTTTTGAATTTTTAAATCTAAGAAATTATTTCTGAGATAACTTGGCAGCTTGCAAGCAGATAATGAAGCACTAGTTCTCTGGTGGGGGATTATGAAAGCACATGCTATCCAGGCAAAACTTTTATGCAATATTAGATCATCACTTTTGAAGCTTAATATTCTGGGGAGGTGTTATTCTGTGGGAGTGTGTGTGTGGGGAGGGGGGAGGGGAGAGAATTTGGGTGAATGTTATTGACCTTTATTGCATGGTATCCTTTGATTGTTTAGTCCGAGAGTAAGTTGGTATCCTTCTTTTGGAGGTTCAACAATCTCCACAACATCAGGACAAATTCCCTTTACCTTCTCAATAGTATATGGTGGCAGCTCAGATGATAGCAAAAATTCTTGATAAATAAGTGGAGTTGATATTGATAAGTATGTGTGATATGGATCTGAAGCTGAAGCCTGCATAAAATAACAGCTACGAAATCTTATGTCGTGATCAGTAGTCCCACCCAAAGTTCAAGACTCTTGCTACTTACTACTGGAGCTTTGAGGTAAGATTGTAGTAGAAAATGATTTTCAACATTGCATTATTTCATTCTCTCCTCATTCTATCTACTGTTGCCTAAACTTGTGCAGGAAATCAGTTTGGAGTTTATGCATGCAAATAGAGGTTATGTACGTGGTGGGAGCAAAAAAATTGTAGTAAGGAAGCTGATGAAGAACATAGCACATGTCTGGTATGGTCTCAGAATCCATATTCTAGAGTTTCCATGGTATAAAAATTTGCATAACTTCGTAGTCTTTATATCTTCGGGAAATAATAATAATAACAGGGACGGGAAAGAATTTGCGTAGAATGTTATTGACCTTTATTGCAGGGTATCCTTCTTTTTGAGGTTCAACAATCTCTACAACGTGAGGACAAATTCCCTTTACCTTCTCAATAGTATATCGTGGCAGCTCAGATGATATCAAAAAGGTGTTGGGATCCCTCCTTAATCGGAGAGATTCTAGAAAAATTGAAAATTTTCTAGAGAAGTGTAGAATTCTCTAGAAACTTGTTGAATCTTCTAGAGTACTCTAGAGATGTGTGGAGCTTGGTGGAATCTTGTGGAAGGGAATGGAATGATATGGAAGGGAGAAGAGCTTCATAGAATGTGAAGAGAGGTGTGGAGAATTCTAAAGAATTAATCTCCACCCTTGGATCAAATAAATCTCCACCATTTATTGATGAGCTGGAGTAGTATAAATAGAGGTGAGACCTTCATTACCAACAATCCATCCAAGTGAAGAGTGATCTATTTCCTAAAGTGAGAGATATCCTCTTTGAGAGAGAAAGCTTGAGAGTTCTCTTAATCCTCAAGGTTAGGTGAGCCACTATAGTGTGAGGTAGTTTTGTAAACACATTCTTGTATGCGACCATCGAGTCGATGCATCAATCAAAACCATAAAATATCGAAACTGCCCACAATGTGGACTAATCGGTCCACATATATCTCCATGAATCCGTTCTAGAAATGTAGGACTTTCAACTCCTACTTTTAATGGTGATGGACTTATAATCAATTTCCCTTTGGAACATGCAGCACAAGAAAGCTTATCGGCAGTCAAAACCCTTTGATTCTTCAAAGGATGACCGTGCGTTGTCTCGATAATTTTTCGCATCATAATTGATCCCGGATGACCCAAACGATCATGCCAAATTTTAAAAGTAACGGGATTAGTAAACTCTGGTTTACTAAATGATGCGCCTCAACGTCATTAATTTTAGCATAATATAGGCAAGAGGATAAAGATGGTAGCTTTTCCAACAAATGCTTATTACCGGAGGTCATTTTTGTAATAGTCAAATATTCATGACCGTTATCTTCCATAGTCTCAATATGATATCCATTATGTCGAATATCCTTAAAACTCAATAGATTTCTTCGAGACTTCGAGGAAAACAGTGTTTTATCAATAGCAATCATAGTTCCTCCCGGTAATATTATATTAGCTCTTCCGGAGCCTTCAATAAGTTTTACACTACCATTTATTGTGGTAACACTTGTTTTTCCCACATTCAAATGAGAAAAATATTTCTCGTATTTCAGTATGATGTGTAGTTCCACTGTCAATTAGACATACACTTTCAAAGTCATCATTCAACCCATAAAAGGGGATCATAGCCATTTGGTAATTTCACAAACTTCAGGTTGTGAGTTAATAATATTCAATGTAAATAATCTCACAAACTTCCGGTTGTGAATTAAGCAAATAATCTCACAAACTTCCGGTTGTAAATTAAGCAAATAATCTCACAAACTTCAGATTGTAAGTTAATAATAAGCAATCATAAGACTATCATAATAATAACAAAATATTTATAAACAAAAATATTAAATATATGATAATAAGATAAAGTAAAAAGTTCTAAAAGGCTACACATATAATACTAAAATATTAAATAATAAAAGATAATATATTACATAAACATATAACATATAATATAATATTCTAATTCTTTTGGCCACTTCGGGTAGTCATCAACATTTTTAGCACATGAATTATCATCATGATAATTACAATTATAAGGGACAAATTTATCACGAGTATATGTCCATGGTCATATTTATAACCACGACTACGATCTCTTCCGGGATCATGAGTTATAACATCACTCACTTCCGGGAATGGAATAGAATTCGTTGGTCAAGTATCGTGATTTTCATCAACAACTCATTGTTTTGTGGATTTAAAATCCTGCAACTTCAGATGCAACCAATTATACCGTGTTTTAGGGATGACGACCATCTTCCGGTGGTCGAACCTTTCTTTCAAAATTTTCCCACAAAATAAGAGGATCTTTCACGGTAGGATATTCTCTTTTCAAATCATCAATAGCTTTGTCATAATCTTGTGTTGATGATACATTATTTTATACAACGGTGTCTGTCAGACCCATTGCAATAAGATGCATCTCGGCATCTAATGTTTATGATAAGTAGTTTTTTTTGGTAACATCAAGAGCCACAAATTCAAGCTTAGTGAGATTTGTCATAATGGTAAATAACGTACCTCGGTAGTAGAGCCTCGTGCTAGTCTCGGTTGGTTAGAGACTCGTGCTGATAACGTGTTATAAAACTATTGTTAACAAAAGCAATATAGAACAAAATGTAAGATATAAATCAAATGAAAAGAAGAGGAAGAGAGAGATCCTTGTATATTTCATATATATTCTTGTGTATTCTTCTCTTTACAAAACTACACATTTAACCCCTATTTATAGGGATGAAGAGGTAGTAGAGATAATGTAAATAATAACAATAATGTAGATAATTAGGTATGAAGATAGT
Source organism: Cynanchum wilfordii (assembly GCA_025388415.1). Lineage (NCBI taxonomy): Eukaryota > Viridiplantae > Streptophyta > Magnoliopsida > Gentianales > Apocynaceae > Cynanchum > Cynanchum wilfordii. The sequence continues at coordinate 43,281 of JAHSUH010000264.1, read as the reverse complement.
GAAAGTAATTATGTATGGAGATAATGAAAGTAATTAAGTATGGAGATAGTGAAAGTAATGGAGATAATTTAGGTATGGAGATAGTGAATGTGATGAAGATATTGAAGGTGGTTGACATACAAATATTAATAATAAACTTCCAAAAACTAATACATGTATTAATTAAATTAACTTCCAAAAACTAACATAATTACAATTAGTTAAATTTTATTTTTTTTTTGAAAAAACAATTAGTTAAGTTAATATTTATATTTTTTAAAAAAAAACTATAATTGCATTAAAAAATTTATTTTAAATAATTAAAAATTATATTTTGGATGTTTTATTAATTTTTTGATGTAATTATAATTTTTTTTAAAATATATATATATAAATATTGACTTTGTGAAAGATAAGAATATTAGTTTTTTTTAATGTTAATATATTTAAATATCTTATACAATATTTTAAATTATAAATATCTTAAGAAATTCTGCTTTCAAAACTAATGAAAAGTTAGATGGGGAATACTTATAATTAATAAAAAGTTAAGGTCTAAGTTAGAAATATTGGGATTCTTAAAGTCCACTCTTCTTTGTCCCTTTCCAAGCTGACCAAGAACCATCCATGATCAACGCTGATCCTCTCCAGAGGAAGCTACCTCCTCCTATCCATGGCTCTTTGAAATTCTCTGATTTCAACAGTCATATACGATATGAATACATACATGTATAGGGATACAAAAACATACCAGAAAATCTTCCGGTGAAATTAGACAATCCCACTGGAGTAAATCAGACAAATATGGTGTCTATGGCAACCCATTTCTCGGCATTCGTTTTCCTTTTCTTGGTAGGTATTCGCCGCCTTTTTGGTTCATTCTCTCTTTTTCTTAATAATCCATCTCAATACAGATCGAAAGTTTGGTATTTATCAGAGCCCAAATGGAAAAACTTCGATTTCTACTTTCTTCTTGTAGCTCTACCCATTGCTTCGTTCTGCGACGTTTTCTTCTTTCTTGCTGTTTCAGGACACCCAAGTTATAGATTCTCGCTTTTGCAACAATCTATGTTGATTTTACTCTTCTGGGCTCTCTTAGTTTTCATCATTTTAAAGGAAACTTTGGATCTTTTTACTATTCCTGAGAATTTTGTGTTTATTTGTGGCGGCATTGCATTTCTTTTTGAGTACAAGATGAATGGAAGTGGTCATGCAGGTGTTGGTGCTGTTGGTTATGAAATTTTAGGTGGATTAGCGCTTGTTTGTGCTGCTTCTTGCTTATATTTGTCAATTTGGCCATCCACATTTTTTGCCGAATTTTTGTTGTCCTCTGGGATTGTCTTAAAAGGAACTTGGGTTTTGCAAGTGGGATTAACATTTTATACTGATGCATTTAGTTTAAAAGGGTGTGGTAATATTGACTTAATTGGAGAGCATGGAAAGGCTGATCTTAAGTGTGACCTTGAGGAAGACAAATTGAGAGGTATAGAATTGATTAATCTGCTCTTCATTGGGCACGCAATTGTGGTCTTAATCGCATGTTTCATGTTGTTTGGAGTGTTGTATCGAAATAAGAACATGAGAAGTGGGGAAGCAACTGGACCTCTGTTGGCTCAGATCGATTCAGAGGCTATGGTGATGAATCAACTTTCAGAGTTTGAGATAGAATAATGGTCATCCTCCTCTTTAGCTTTCCTAAAGAAAAGATTGTGTAAGAAGGTATTTTTGTAGAATGAGCAATGAAGAATGTGATAGGTTGGTAGTAAAAACGTTCTCTTTTCTTTCAAAAGTTTTATGTCTTTTGAGTTTTTCAGTATATTTGCTGTGAATACAGGAAATTTTTAATTTACTATAATGAAAAGGAACCATTTTTAATCTACTTTTGTCCTTCTTATACATAATAGTTGATATTTTAGAGGTATAGCATCAGAACAAAATTATTTAGTTAGCAAGAAAAGATATCTGTTAAAAGGTTATTTGCATCTTGTAAAGTGATTGAATGTTGAAGCTCGTGAGAACTGTGAGAAGGGAAGCTTTTATGCCTCCAGATTAATTTCTGCGCAAAATTTTGTTGCTGTGTTATGTGATATAGCTTCAGAACTCAACTCCTAAAGTTGTCTTACCTATGAGTAGGAATGATCATTCATGTTAAAACTCTATTAGGTAAGAAAAATAGTATTCAGATAATAATTGGCTATAGTAAATCATACAGTAAGCATAATTTTGATGACCTTTTCTTTGGCTTATATATTTGAAGTGCAAAGAATAAAATAATTTTCCCTCTGTTCTAAAAATCTTGTCAATGACTTTTTACAAGAATTAAGAAATTATTGCAATCTCTAAAAATATAATACAAAAGAACTAATATATCTTAAAAAACCAATTTATTGGGAAGATAAACTGATAATGATATTCAGGTGAGACTGTTGGGATGAATTCCGTGTGTCATGGAGAGAAAGGGAAATAGTAAAAATAGGGGACCTAATAGAACTGCTTGTGAGACAAAAATACAGAGATTAAATGTTCTGATTTAAAATCCTTTAGGTTCATACAATACTTGTCATTGTCAAGAACAACCAGAGTTCTTCATTATCTTTTGATGAGTTTTCAACTTTTTCAAGCTTGGGGGTGCACTTTTGAAACTTCACGAATGGTTTCAGTGGCATCCTTGTGATGAATTATTGTTCAAGGTTTACATTACCAACAAAAGAAAATCCAAGAACATAAAAGAAAAAAAAAAAAAAAAAAAAAAAAAGAAAAAGAAAGAAGAAGATGAAACTATAAGAAGTTGATCTGAAAAAAAAATGTGTCATTCAAATTGAATCTATTGATATGATTTGGAAAAACATTGACGAATCAATCTATCAATCTAGTCTTTCATATTTTGTTAGGGAAGAAAATCTTGGGAATGTCAACCATCTTTTGTGAAAACGACTGAGCCAATGGATTTTTAGTCTAGAACGAATTCTTTTGATCTTTTTCATGAAACTATATTTTTGTTTAACTATTTTGGATTTTGATAAGCTTACCAATTTCTTCACTCGTTTAAATCCTGCATCAGAATATAGACATTGGTCAGTCAAATGTTCCTTTGGAAGAATGAAAACAAACCAAAGATTAGTACTTTTGCAGGTGGATTAGGTGTGATGTCAGTTGTGTTCTTAGGAGGCATGACAAGGCAATGGAAAAAGCTTTTTTATATAGACTCAGATTATCTGTATTTTTTATGCAATATTATTTATTGCAATGGAAAGTTAATGTTTAGGTTTGTTTTATTGAAGAAACTGTTTCCAATTTTGTTTGCATTGTTTCATCATGACCCATCCATACCTTGAACCTTCTTTTTGTTTTGTCTTTCTTTAATGATCTCAACCTCATGCAGAACCTGCAAGTGACAAGCAGGAGGTTGGCCCACAAGATGTGCTTGTTTAAATCACAAAGCTTATGAAGTACTAAGAAAAGAATGTAGTTTCAGCATTTTCACCTTGCTTCTTGTGTGGATAACTAAAACATATCTATCCCTAGATCAACTTACCTTAACTAAGCTCTGCAAGCGATTCCTCATCCTTCTCTGTATGAAACTCCTTGTGCTCTGTCCACACTAGGTATTAGCATTATACTAGAAGTCAAGAATTTAGCTCAGAAAGTAGTTTTACCTTTACATGATACTTCACAAGTGCATAAAAGTTAAGCAGGTTCCATACAGTTTTCTCTAGCCTCTTGCCTTCAACATGGTGTGAGTAGATATCTGTAGATATAATGAAAGAAGGTTAAACTACATAATGTTGAACTCCAATTGACTGAAGGAAAATAAATGCTTAGAATGTACATGCATTCTAGTTAATAATGAGAAAAGGAGAGGTTTCTTGTATATATGTAAGAACAATGTCTTTTTGGAAATTGACATGGTGTTTGTATCTTTCCTTCTTTTCTTATCTTCTTCCTATAAGTTTTAAATAGTTTTAGTTTCAGATATGAGGGGCACGTTTTTACTAGGAAATATGATTTGAATCTACACGTTAGTTAATACCAAATGAGACAAATCCTCCATTGGTGCTTAAATCTTCAATGAGTTCTCCTCTCAACTCTGGTGGTGGAATTGGTGACCAGATGCAATGGGGTACTTTAGCAAATGCTTTTGAACTACCAACATCCATGAGTTCCTATAGAAAAGTTTTCATCATTTTCAGAGGCTTGGGCAAAAATATTGATTTCACAATTTGGATGATGGTATTATTACCTGAAAGAATGCTGTTGCTACAACTACATCTGTATTTTCTTTAAATCGCATAGGGAACACTGCAGTGATCTTCATTGGCTGTTCAAGAGAACAGTCTTATTAACCATGAGACAATATATTAAATCTGCAGAGAATATTAACATTGGAACTCAAAAGGTTAGAATCTTTCCATTTCTCATTTCTGGATCATATTTGCTTTAGATACACATTATGATCTAATTGGCTGATTGCATCAGTACATCATATGTGATAATTCATTGACAGGACAAAACAATTTCCCTTACTCTATGTACCATAGAGATAAGATAAATATTTCAGGAACCTACTTTATCTGAAGGGAGCATTTAATAGGTTCAGAATGCAGCCATGAATTACCAACATGAGAAGTGGTATAATTTTTGTATCACAAGTTAGCTTCTTTGGATATGCAGAAGCAATTTTACCTTCATGTTACTTAACCTTGTACCTTTGGTGAAGCTAGAACTATTGCCCAAGTAGGCCATTGTTAGTTACTCTTGCAACTCTATAAATTTTTATTTCTCCTATATGTGTTTGTTGTCCTTAATCATTGTATGTATGAACCACAACCTGGCATTAAACTTCTTAGTAAAGAATATTGAACATGAAATATGTATGTCATTTCACTAATTCATATAACTTTCTGTACCAGCTTATTGCATGTGACCATGAGCTGGTATTTCCCTTATGCAACTTAACTTAGTATTTCTAGGTGCTGCCTGACTTTTCTCCATTTGTGTTTAGCATATTATTAAACTCAGCAGTGGTCTTCTAGTCTGACTTTCTGTTTTGTCAAATACTGTCTACAGCATACAGAGGAAATATTTCATATTTCACTCTAGTATTCTCAGAACATTCTGGGTCCCTAAATATAATGAATTTGAGCTATCATACATATGATCCCTTGATTATGGTCTTCTATTTTCATGGGATAAGTGAAAATATATTAGTAACTTTATTGAATACATTATGCAAGTCCTTCTATTGAATTTTCCTTTTTCTGTTAATTTTATTGCAATGTGAAATAACATACTTAAAAACAAGCCTTTGATACATTTTTTTTTTTTTCTTCTAAATTTCTTCTTTAAAAAATTTAACAAAATATAGACAGCTGAAACTATAAAATACCTGTTTGATTACAAAGAAAGGCTCTCTTGGGTGATAAGTAAGTTTGAGTGGTCTGTACATCCCTTCTGAAACCTCCAGTGAGTTGGCATTCATTAACATGTCTTTAAGTTGAGAGCTCAGGATTACTCCTTGAACTGAGGCAATGCTTGTGATCAGCTTGACTGGGTCTGCATAGAAATGAGCATCATTTGGATGATTAGAGGAAGAATATGACTCATAAGCCTTAAGAGTTGAAATCTAACGACAATTCTTTAGACATTGTGAACAACTGAAGGGTAGTTACAAGTAAGGTCTTCTATTTTTATAGACAATTCCTCATTGCTTGTCTTCTTTTTCGGTCTACTTCCTGTATCAACTGGTATAACTTCATTGATTATGCAATACAGTGAGGAGTGATTATTTAATTGCTTATGCAACCTAGATAAAGTCTCAAGCCTATTGTCAGGTTTAACCTAACTGCTCTCCCATGAGATTAAGAAATATGACACAAGTATACTTGATAGTTCTGTACTAACTCCTTTAGCCCAGTACTTTTCAATCTATCTCAAAGAATGCTTAAAGATGGAAAGAGCAAGTTAGATCAAAATAACAGGTATGTTTTTGTTGCTTCTGTTCATTTTATTGAGTCTTCTTTGCTTCCCCGTTTAATTGATAAATAAATAAGATAACTGCACTTGTATGATTTACTTTGCATATGCGAAGATATTTGTGAATCCATCTTTTCAGTCTTGAGGATTGTTTGATGCACTACATTCTGGTTAATCTTCTTTCAGAGACAAGAGAAAACTGTACAGTACCAGACCTTTTCCCCCTAATATAGACTTTAATTTCCTTTCTAAAGTAAGATTGGAGATATTACTGTTGAGTGGATACATTTAAGCAAAAAAACAATATGACCAACTATATATGGTTGCATAACAGATGATCATTTAGAGGCACAATCATGTTCAACCATAAAGACATCATGATAACTCATCTTGCTATGTATTTTTATATTCATTGATTTGGCTATGAGACCCAAACTTAAATTTGTTGCTGACATTTTTGAATTTTTAAATCTAAGAAATTATTTCAGAGATAACTTGGCAGCTTGCAAGCAGATAATGAAGCACTAGTTCTCTGTTGGGAGATTTGAAAGCACATGCTATCCAGTCAAAAATTTTATGCAATATTAGATCACTTTTGAAGCTTTAATATTCTGGGAAGGTGTTATTCTGTGGGAGTGTGTGTGTGTTTGGGGAGGGGGGATGGAAAAGAATTTGGGTAGAATGTTATTGACCTTTATTGCACGGTATCCTTTGATTGTTTAGTCTGAGAGTAAGCTGGTATCCTTCTTTTGGAGGTTCAACAATCTCCACAACATCAGGACAAATTCCCTTTACCTTCTCAATAGTATATTGTGGCAGCACAGATGATATCAAAAATTCTTGATAAATAAGTGGAGTCGATATTGATAAGTATGTGTGATATGGATCTGAAGCTGAAGCCTGCATAAAATAACTACAAAATCTTACGTCCAACAACATCTAAGGTTAAAACTACATGTGGTGCCACATTCATTGGATTTTTCTCCATATATCTGATTGTTTTGATGTCTTTTTTCAGAAACTCTCCTTATTGTGGAGAGGTGAAATGATTGATTAGCTCATTGAAGGCAACACAAGGTGAATCCTTCAACCAAATGAAAGTATATATAATATGCATATAATCCATCCAACTACTGCTAAGAAGTTAGATTTTTGCTTTCTTCATGTAAGATTAAGTGAGATAACTTTGTAAACTACAATATTTTTAGGTGAAATGCTAGCATGAATAAGTGAATGTTTTGTGTTCTTCAGCTGCTTCTGAAATAATAGATAATATCTCACCAGTTATTTCTTATTTAGCCTCAAATATGCTAAAAAGTTGATCAACCAATAGTACCTGGACATGATATTCCACAGATCCAAATTCATACAAGTGTTGATCAAGCTCCACGGGTTTATCAGCTCTGTCACAAAAGAAATAACATCAATTATAATAAATAGAGCATTTATTTTATTATTCCAGTAATTAACATGCATGCATCACTTTGTTCCTGACATAGTTTTGGTTTCATTTTGTTTGTTGAGTTCAAACAGCAAAGCTCGACAAATCTTTTGTTTAAGATACATTAATCCGGTTTCCATATAGTACATTTTCTTTTTGTAGTATGCAAAGGCTTTGGAGATAAGAGTAATCAGTAGTCCTACACAAAATTCAAGTTTCTTGCTGCTAGTTGGGCTTTGAGGTAAGATTGTAGTAGAAAATGATTTTTCGACATTGCATTATTTCATCCTCCACTCATTCGATCTACTGTTGCCTAAACTTGTGCAGGAAATCACTTTGGAGTTTATGCATGCAAATAGAGGTTATGTATGTGATAGGAGCAAAAATTTTGTGGTAAGGAAGCTGATGAAGAACATAGAAAATATGTCAGGTATGGTCTCAATATCCGTAATCTAGAGTTTTCATGGCATAAAAACTTGCATAACTTCATATATAGTCTTTATATCTTTTGGATGAACCAATAAAAAAACTAATGGCAAACCCGGGAATGATAATACTTGAAAACAGAAAGAAGCCTCCCTTAACCTGTATATCCTCAGCAAAATTTCCTTCAGTGCTGGTGATGCCCTTTCAAAGTATGCCATTATCTTTGTGTTGTGTGTTTTATGTGTTTTAGTATTGAACTGTGAAGAATGTTAAAGGGGATTTTATTTGTTATTTGGGAACATAGTTCGAGTAGAAAGCAAGTCTTGTTTTGCAATAATGTTTAGCAACCTTTGAAGCAATTTACCTAACTCCACAAAAGATATATATATATATGTATTTATGTATGTATTTGCTTTTACATTTTGTTGGAACCAGATATGTGTGTAATATGAATGGGGAAAATCCAGAAAGAGAACAACAGTAGACTAAAAGGGACAAAACAATCATATGGTTGCTGTATTCTAAAGTTTGATTAGGCATTTGACATTAATCTCTCAAGTTTGGTACTTTTTTGCTTGAAAGTTGATGGGAAATATCAACAATCTTGTTGATAAGTTGGTAAGTCTTCTCTTTATCAATCATTATGGCCTTTCTTTCTAGGAAACAAATTCACCTCTCTCTCTTATATATATATTATAGGGTAAATATTAACTTTATTTTTCTTTATTATTTTCGAGAGACTTCTTCAAAACCAGTTGAACTATATCTACTCGTTATCTCTTTCATTTCTTTATATTTATTTCAATGCTATACTATTTATGCATAAATGTAATAAAATAAACTAAAGTCTTTGTGTAAGGTTGAATTTTGAGAAGGAAGAGTATATGTGCAAATCAAATTAAAATATTGATTTGGGGAAAAAATAATAATAAATGCATTATAGAAAGAAGAAAATAAATTTTGACTTGCTATTATAGACATAACATGACATCTAACCATATGTATCTATGTAATTAATGGCCCTATGGTTTTTCATGGGTCATTTAGTAACAGTCAAATTCTGGCCCTCCAAAATAGTCAATGCACATTATTCTTTGGATTTGTGAACTTCAAATGTCTCTTCAGGAGTTGAAAGCTTTTGTGTGTATATGTGTATGTTTTTTTTCCATTTTGGGAAAGTGTGTCTATTCAAGTCTTTCTGACTTTAAAATTTTTTTGATTTAAGTGGGTTCAAATTTGTGATCTTACTTAAGGTAAGAGAAGGAGAGTTTATTATCAATTCATTTATATTTTAGGGTTTAACTAGATATAAATTAAAAGGTAAACTATCCAAATAATATCTGAACTTTTTCTTATTCCAGAGTTTTGCACTTAAACATATTTTGTCGCTCAACAGACACGTGAACAATTAAAACTCATTTCTTTTGTTCTTCCGTCAAAAAATTTTGTTATTATTTAGATTTCGTTCAAATTTTACGAGTATTTCGTGTTTTTGTTTTTTAGATGAAAATATTTCTTTAATTTTTTTTTTTTTTTAATTTTAAAAAATCTTAATTTTTTTTTTTTTTTTTTTCGTTGAGGTTGAATCCCGCGGCCGGGGGCCCCCTGGGGCTTTTTTTTTTAGGCCTAGTTGACCAAAGTTTTTTCTTCTCGGGGTTAGGTCGTCTTCTAAAGCTTTTAACATGGTCCTAACCACTCCGGAGGGATTCGAAACCTCGACCATTCACTCTGGAGAAAACATTAAGAGTTCGCTTATCAATTCTCCCAAGCTACTGAATTTCAACCACGAGTTTTATTATCATATGTTTACTACTAGACTGTAATATATTTATATATACTATAAATATTTTATTTTTCACACAAAATAACATAACTTAATACAATCTAGTGGTAAACAGATTATAATATTATTAGCAAGATCGAGGATGGAGGTTATATTTTGAATGTCTTTTGAGTCAATCCATAATGAAATTTGGATTGACCAAAATAGATAAATTGATTTAAATGAGTGAAAATTCAATCTAAATTAAATAATTTCATATTTTCATATATATATATATATATATATATATAATCCTTGTTTAAGATGTAAGAAACGACAAATGATTTCGTTGAGTTGGAAGAATTGGATAGAAAATGACCGTAACCTAATATGATTCTTCCACATGAGTTGTTTCCTTTTTTTTCTTCTCCTTTTAAAAAAATGTTGACAAATAAGTAAATACAACTATTTATTAAAAAAAAAAATTTCGATATCAAAATAATATTTTTATTTGTCACATTTTCTAATAATTTTATAAGGTAATAAATGTAAAAATAAAGAAATAATAATAAATAAATACTTACAGAAAGGAATTTTTAAAAAGATTTTCACCTTTTTTTTAAAAATATCTTTTAAATAATTATTAATTTTTTATATTACTTTATATGTTTAAATAGTAACTGCCATCCGATTAATAATAATATATATAAATAATTTATTTTTTTTTTAAAAAAAAAAAAAAAAACCCCTCAACACTGCAAAAATTGGGACCCAAGATTCCATTAATAGATGGCCAACGACCATTTGTTCGTAAACTGTTTAACGATTTAAAATCTCGCACCACTTATCGAAAAAGTAAACCCCCATCCCCAACAAAGACTTTCACATAAAGAAACTGCCCACCATTGCAATTTTGATTCTCTTTCATTTGATTTTTGGGGTTTTTCATCTATATTTTTTCTCTTAAAGAATTGTGGGTATGGTGATGGGGTTTCATTTTGTTTTCAATTCCTCAAGAAAGTTTCGGAATTGTTGAATAATTCTCACTATTATAATGTTTATGTTCTGTAATTAGTCTGCGGGGAAGTAGTAATTATTCAATCGATTGGCGTCATGTTTCTTTTTTCAAGAACTTTCATTTGAGGGGATGAATGTTCTTGAATTTTGTGAATAGTTTTGACGTGTTTGTACTTGTAAATTTATTGTTTTTGTCGGTCAGGGAAAAATGTGTGTTTGACTTTTAGGATCCAAGTGCTTGTATTAAATCGTCTTAGATATATTTCTTTTTGATTTTTTTTTTCCCTGAGAATTGAATTTTAGATGGGTTTCTTAGTTATACATTAAAGAACATAGTTTGTTCTTTGGCAGTGCTGTCGGTGGTTGGTTAGATTAGTCTGTAGATATTTATGGGTGAAGTATTTGATATGGATAGAAATGTTAAGAATGATTTGAAGGAACCTCTTGATGGTTCGGATTCTCAAAATGGTACACTGAATGGACATGGGATTAGCAAAGAAGATGATGATGATGAGACAAAGTTGTTATTGTTGCCTTCAAAAGGTGGGTTGTCAAAGAAATCTGGGAAGCCTAGATTGAAAGTTCAGTGGAATGATAAAAATGGTGATAAGCTTGCTGAGGTGTTGGAATTTCAACCCAGGTAATACTGAATTCTTTTGTTTCTGATTTTGTTCTTAATGTTTGGGTGAACAACTGTTGATCTTCTTCATAGTTTTTTATTCATATATATACATATATATTGTAGAGATGCAGACTATAGTAATAAAGTTGAGCAGAGAGTGCTCAAGATTGTGATGGTTGTTGAGGAGATCTTGTAATTGTGCTGTACTTGCTTGCTTTATGTTCTGTAGATGAACATGCCTTATTTAGATGCTTAAATTTCAATCTCTCTCAAGATTTTTGAACCTGATTAGCTTCTAAGATTTGGAACTAAGATCTCCCTGTACAATGTGGATTTTAGATTTTTTTTTTTTTGGTAGACCATCTATTATTCGAAGCCACTACTTCTAGATTCAAGTCTGGTTGCGCCTAATGTAACTCTTGCTCGGGAGGTCTCATCCTACCTCTCTTATATGTCGCTTGTTACAACAAGTGTTAAACTCATGTTTCACGAGGTGCTTACCCATTTGTGCCAAGCTAAGACTTATTTATTGTGGGTTTTAGATTTGCTGAAAATGGTTGAGGTTGGCAGGAGAACATAGTAAACCCTATGATGTCCTAAGAATGTGTTATTATTACATTATACATACAATGTGCAAATGTGTTTCTGATGCATTCATAGCTTGCTGGATGACTTTAAAAAATGAAGTTCTTTTTGAGATGCTCATTTGATTGGTTGCATGATGTTGAGCTTTGGTGTTTTTCCAACATAATCTCATTGCCTTAGGACTGTGTTAAATGAACTTAAGTAGCTATAGTTGGAATGCATCTGAAATTTTTGAGGGTTCCTTTAGATCTGTTTTTATTTCTGTGTGAGAATGAACAAAAAATAAGAGCCTAAAAGAGTAGACTCAAACTCTAGAACACGATCTTTCTACTTGTATGGATGTGAGGCAACTTGAGCATAGGAAGTTTACTTTTATAGGTGAGACCGATAACAATTGAGTTGTGCCGACCTACTTGTATATAACCTACTTATATGCATATACAAGAGTGGCATAATATTCATCAAACAAGAAGAAATCTTCTCTTTTATTTGTTTGTTTACTGATTTGTAGAACTTCCATACCCTTCAATTCATAAACATTATTGAATTCGAAATGATGAGATTATGTGTATTACTTTAAGCTAAAGTAATAGCTTTTGGAGCAGATTGTAATTTTATTCGATTTAACATGATATTAGAGCGATTTTCAATACATATTCACGTGTTATGAAAATTTGTATTTGTCTCATAGAGGGGAGAGTGTCAAATGATAATTTAACTTGATTTGACCGTTTGAACAAATAAGACATCTTGTTTTCATGGTGTACAAAACTGATAACAATTTCATTATTGTGTGTTTGCAGTGAGGCAAGCGACTCTGATGAGGAGGATGGAGATAATTGTTTCTGTAGAGTAATGTAGATATAAACTATGTCTGATTTGAGGATTCAGTTTCATTGTCTCTATACCTTTATACTCTCCATCATCAACTTGGATTCAAGAATTAATGGGGAGGTTAATGTGGATCCAGGTCGGTTACACAGTTTTTCCGTAGTACTTGATTATATTATTATACACTACAGGCTCTAAACACATAGTTCGATCTTTTTGCAAGTTCACATTGTAGTGTGTGTGACTACTTCCTTCCTCTTGTAGTAGCAGCTGTTCAAGAAGAAATTTATTTGAACACTGAAATTTGTTGTTACCCTTTGCTCATTCTTGTCTTGTGCTGATACTAATAGTACACCAATGAAAGAAGACTAGTACATTTTATGTTATGTACATTAAAGCAAAAGAATATTTTAATTTCTCATAAATCAAATTGAAACTTTTTTATACATAACTAAATTGCTCTTTACAAGTTGTGGTTGAATCAAATATATATATATATATATATATATATATATATATATTATATTATTACATCCTAATCACGCTTTCAAAGTGTAGAAGAAAAGTCATTCTGAGAGTTCTAAAAACAGGGGAAATAGGGTTGGCTAATATGAAGCTGCTGCTGCAGCAAGGTCAAGATTTTCCTGACTTCTTCTTCCTCCGAGAAAGTTTTCTACAATCAAATCTACATCTTCCAAACCCACGCCAATTTGCAGTAAATGATTTGTAGCAGATCCCATATCCTCATTCAAGTTCTCTGAAATCCTCACATTTGGCCCATCCCTGCACTTACCCATGCATTTGCATCCACAAACAACAGTTTCAACATCCAGAAGACTCTGAAACTTCTCCATCAACAGACCCGCTCCCGATTTCTTGCATTTACCCCCCATACACACTTCAAGTCTCTTGGTTACTGCCGGCGTTTTATTTTCGACAACCATTATAGTCGAGGTTGCATTTGAGTTATCAGGGGTTGTTGTTTCTTCCTCTTGCGGCATGGGAATGCTAGGTTTGGCTAACGTTTCGTTTTCTGGAATCTGTTTTTCCTTAGGTTTGCAATTTAAACGATTCATCGTGCCAACAGGTGCACAATCACTATCACTACTGTCGCTTGATTCAGAAGAAGAGCTTGATGATGACATTTGAAGGGTCAGGATTTTCTGCATCTTTTCTGCTTTCAACCTGCGTTTCTCTTCTTTCAAACTCTGTTTCAATTTCTTCTCTTCTAACCGTAATTGCTGCAGTTGCCCCTGCAACTTCTCAGCCGCCTCCTGCAGTTTAAAAAAAAAAAACATGAGCATTATCGAATGACGTATATTAGTTTAGATGTGAAATTGAGATACGATTGTATAGAAAACCAAATTCAAAGAAGAGATGAAGGCAGGTGAACAAAATTCTTGGACAAATTGGGGACCAATAAAAAAAAAAATAAGGGTTTTAGATTCTTACGGATATCATCTCGTCCTTGAAAGGATCAATCAAAACGTTATCACAACAAGAGCCCGTCCGGAACTGCAGGATCAAGTCCTTCGATAAGACCTCGATCCTCTTCAATTCCTTCTTTATCATATCCTTTTGTCCCTTGACCTTCTTCTTCTCTTCAAGAACCCGACACCTGATCTTCCGCCCCGAGGAATAATAATCCACATGACTCTCATCAGAAAATACGGATTTAGAAACGCTACAAACCCTATATGATTTACCAGAAGCGCTTGAATTCGGTTTAATTCCCACGGAAACCCTACGGTAGGACGCTGAGAAAGGAGCGTAGCGAGGTTGAGGTTCGACTCCCTTGCCGCCACCTGAAACGGAAGGGATTGGGCGAGAGATAACAGCGCCGAATGCCTCCATTGACGGATTTTCTGGTTCGTCTTCTCCGGTTGGGTATGAATTTTAATTTTTAAATTTATTTATTTATTATCTTTTTTGGGTTGGAAAAGATTGAATGACTATTCTGCATATCATATGTCCAGAGTCATTACCGGCGTGCTTAGGTATGTTTGTGACGTGTCTTCCTTTGATTGGTTAAAGAGGTAACTGAACCGACGTGTACTTTGTCGCGTGCCTGCTTTTAGTTACCACGTTCTTGGATGTCTTAGGCACGCGAAGAAGACGTGATCGGTCATCCGTGCTGGATCCTTGTCACCAATCTAAAAGCCACGTAAGATGCCAACAAGGATCTTTTCTTTTTAATTTTTTTTTAAAAATAATTAAAAGCTACCAAATTATGGAATTGAGATTGATGGACGGGGGTTAATTACCAAAAAAAAAAAAAAAAGAGATTGATGGACGGGAGGGAAGTTATATATATAGGATTACAAATTTTTACTTGGTATATTAATATTCTATATTTTATATTAAGAATCATTGGTGAGTTTGGTCACAAATAAATTTATTTTTGACAAATTCAGTCCAAAATATTTTTTAAAAATTTTAAAGTCCGACAAAAATAAGGTCTTGTTAACATATTTCGTCAAAAAACCTAAAACCTTAACAATTTATATTGTTTAGTTTATTAATTAAAAAAAAATAAAAATGTCAAGAAGAATAAAAAAAAAATGTAAATCATCTTAGTCTTGGATCCATTGATGTTGGTGGGTTGAGGAGGCTCACTGGTCAATGGACGACCCGGCTTTCCAATGCTACGGTCAACAAGGCATGATTAATGGTAACGTCTATAAGCTTTGTGCCAAGCACTTGAAGGTTTTGAAGGCTAAGAATTCCAATTTCACGACTCGCCGCGTCATTAATAAAACTGATTTTAACGAAGGCAATAATCCAGTGACTCCTGCCGATCCTGTTGTCGTGAAGCAGAGGAGAAAGCAAGTCGGAGTTGTTGATGAGGAGTCTTGTGATGTAGAAGAGGAATAGAGGGTCATTGTTTCTTCTTTTGTTTTATGTTTTTTTTTTTTTTATTCTTTTCACGTGTATTTACAATTTTACCATTTTCTATAATTATAAATAAGTTTTAAAGTTTTTTGACAAAATTCATTATTTAATTTTCTCTAATAAAAAAAATTTAAGACTTTATAAGTTTAAAAAAATATTTTGGAACTGAATTTGCCAAAATTAAATTTGTTTGAGACCAAACTAACCAATTATTCTTTATATTAATTTTTATTTATTTATTCTTTATATTAATTTTTATTTATTTATTAAACTTTAATCTTATCTATATCTTTTTTTCAATTATTGATGTTTAATTGTATAACTTTTCTTATATCATATTTTTTAATTTTATTTAAATTTTTAAAATTTTACCCTCTTTTTAATCTTTTATCTTTCTATTTTTTTTTTATAAGATCAATAATTGTATTTTTATTTTAATTTCAATTTATTAAACTTTTATCTAATCCAAACTTTTAATCTTTTTCAATTGCTGTTATTGTATTATTTTCATATTCATTAAAGTTGGTCTTATCAATATTTTTAATCTTCTTCAACGTTTATTGTATTCTACTCTTTTTTATATTTTAATATTCAATTCTTCATATATTTCTTAAGTTCAACTTTTCGAATTTTAAAATTTAACATTGATACTTATAATAGAATATGCAGTTTTTAAAAATTTTATATCAATCGTAATAAAAAAATTTATTAAGATATAATTGTTACTTTGAATAATAACATTATATAAAATACTTTATACTATCTTTAAGTATATTAATTATCATGCTTTATATATTAGTATAAACCATACGTATTTGTACAACATCATTCATAAATAGTATTAACTTTCAATGAAAATATAATACTCTTCCTAAATAATATTAACTAAAGAACAAATGTCTAAATTTTGAGGTCCCCATTTCTCCTATTGTTAATACTATTTAAGAAGGGTTTTATATATCATTATTGAAGGTGAATACTATTTATAATATATAAGGAAAATTGGCCAAAAAGGACATTTACACTATAAATTTTTGCGATTTTATTTTTTTTTTTGTTTGGAAAATTTCATCCCTTATCTTATAAATTTTGGCCAATTTCATCATTTCGTTAATTTTTTTTGGTCAACCATTAGTCAACTGTTATATTTTAAAAAAATTATTTTCTCAGGGGTAAAAATGTCATTTTACTGTTTTAAAAAAAAAAAAAAAAAACTCAAAACCTTAAAAATTTTAATTTTTCTTTTTGTTTGACATGACAAGGAAAAAGCAAAATTGGCCAAAAAGGTCTCTTACATTATACATGTTTTGCGATTTCATCCATTTTTTTTTTTTGGAAAATTCCATCCCTTATCTTATAAATTTTGGTCAATTTCATCCTTTCTGTTAATTTTTTTGGTCAACTATTAGTCAACTTTTATATTTTAAAAAAAATTATTTTCTCAGGGGTAAAAATGTCATTTTATTGTTTTTTTTAAAAAAAAAAAAAAAAAATTAAAAATTTTAATTTTTCTTTTAGTTTGACATGACAAGGAAAATTATCAATTTTAAAAATATACTTAATATCATATATTTTGGTTAAAATATCTTTTATATTTTTTTATTTATATAGATTTTCAAAGATTTTAAATGCTATCACTTTTTCATTTATTAATTTGGCTTGTTAAATAAAAATGGACACATTTAGAAATAAATTTTCCATTTACATATATTTTTTCTTTAAATTCTCCCTCGGAAGATCCGAAAGTTATAAAAAAATTGAAACTCTATTTATTAAAAATATTTTAACAATCGTGATATTTGTTTGCAAGTTTGATATTAATTTGAAAAGTAAATAGTTAAATTTATATATATTTATTTATTAATATTTGGTTTGACATGTTTTTCAAACTAAAAGAAAAATTAAAATTTTTAAGGTTTTGGTTTTTTTTTTTAAAAAAAAACAATAAAATGACATTTTTACCCCCGAGAAAATATATTTTTTTAAATATAAAAAGTTGACTAATAGTTGACCAAAAAAAAAAAAAAAAGGAGAGAGAAAAAAAATATAAGATAAAGATGAAATTTTCCAAAAAAAAAAAAAGGGATGAAATCGCAAAATATTTATAATGTAAGAGACATTTTTGGCCAATTTTGCTTTTTCCTTGTCATGTCAAACTAAAAGAAAGATTAAAATTTTTAAGATTTTGGGTTTTTTTTTTTTTTTAAACAAGAAAGACATTTTTACCTTTTAAGAAAATAATTTTTTTAAATAAACCATGACATATTTGTAAAAAAAAATTAACATAAATAGTATTAACTTTACCAAAATTTATAAATATAATGATGGAGGTTTTCCAAAATAAAATTAACTAAATGAACAAATGTCTAAATTTTGAGGGACCCAATTTTCAATTATAAAACTATTTAAGAAGGGTATATATAATTGAAGGTGAATACTTGGCCATTTGCCTAATATATAATTATCTACTTATCTCTCTCTCTATATATATATCAAATATTTTGAGCTTAAAATTAATTTGAAGTAAATTTATTACAATTATGTAATCACGATGTTGTTGTAATTGGAAAAATAATAATAATAATAATAAATTGAGGGAGAAAGTAAAATAAGCACATATCTTTTTACGTGTGAGTTTTATCAACAACATATATATCAAATGTCTTGTCTTAAACAACCAAGAATCTTTTAGCCAACAAACAAGAATCAAGAGAAAAAAAGAAGAAAAAAAAAAGAAAAAAAAAAAAAAGAAACACCCCAAGAAGGAAAAAAAAAAATGTTACACACAAATGTGAGAAATTATCTAGCAAAGCATCTTCTCTCTTTTGCCCCAGTAACGATTTCTATCCCATTTTTTTGGTACTAATAAGCCCTTATTTCTGGAACAATCAATCCCTGCAAACACAGAAGAATCATATATATATATATATATATATATATATATTTAATGATAATGGCAGTGATTTTTTCTGCATTTTTCCATCTGTTTTTGAATCAAGACAACCATTTCGAGAGACTGGCATCAACTGCAATTCCATGCACCATAGATTTTGAGGAATGATCCAAACTTGGCAGATTTTTGGAATATTGAGGACCGGGGCACAGGAAACGTGAATTCTGGTCTTGCCGTGATACAACAACATTCTCCTTCTGCTGCTTAATTTGCTGCTGTCTCGATTTAGCTTTAATTGCTTTCCATTGAGTGAGATTTTCAATTGGATTAAGCACAGAATCAACAATTTGACTCTTATTCTCAAGACTTCGATCTGTTGAATGTGAATCTCGAAGCTGTTCGATTTTGCATTTCCCTAATTCGCCCAAACGAGCAGTTGCAGCAGTTAGTGATACTTTCTCGGATTCCATGGATGCAGAATTCAGCTTCTGATTATCATCTTCTCCATCAGAGTCGAGATTATCATCACAATTTTCGTCTTCGTCGTCGTCTAGATCAAAATCGCTGTCATCGTCAAGTTCTATTTCGTCCTCTCCACCATAGCTACTTCTGTAATTCTGGTATCTGTAATTCGCAGGGTTTGATGATGAACATGATGATCCTCCGATGATCTGCGATGATGCAGTTGGATCCTCCTCTTCGAATTCTAATGCGGTGGTAATTGAATTTCCATCTCTCTCATTTCGATTCAATTCCCAAACGGTCTTCTCATCTTCGCCCTCAGAAAGGTATGCATCGTAATCATCCTTACTTAGTGGCTCGTAACTCTTCACATTCAAATTGAATCTGACTTTCTTTTTTATCTTCGAAACCGATGATTCTTTAGGCTTATCACTAATAATCACCGATGCAAAAACCATTAACCATCCATTAAAAATTTAATCTCAAACATTAATTTCACAATCCAAAAACACAAAAAAGGGGGGAAAATGAAGTTCAAAACTCACCTAAACTTTGTAGCTGAGGTATTTGAATTCTGCATCTCAACAATATCAAGTTTGACTGTAACATCAGAATCCAGAGGAACATACCTTCTTCCATAGCTCTGCGTGCCAACCAAAGAAAAAGGTAGATAATAATCACCAATAAATAAGACTTGAA
This sequence comes from Cynanchum wilfordii, assembly GCA_025388415.1. Lineage (NCBI taxonomy): Eukaryota > Viridiplantae > Streptophyta > Magnoliopsida > Gentianales > Apocynaceae > Cynanchum > Cynanchum wilfordii. The sequence continues at coordinate 23,699 of JAHSUH010000264.1, read as the reverse complement.
TAGGTAATTCAATTTCAAACTAGACTGACTTATTATTCGAGATCTGAATCCAGAAATCGAACAAAAGGAAGGAAGGATTTTCTTCTTACTTGGTCCTCAGAAATGATTTTGCTGCTAGTCTTTCGACGTTTCCTCTTCTTCTTGGTGAAACCAAAGCAAGCAAGGAAGCAACCCATTGATGGTTTCTTCTTCTGAAAAAATTCCTGAAGAGGAAGAAGAAGAGTGGGGAATGGTTGAAAGGATTAGATTTATAAAACAAAAAGAGAAGAAAAGATTTGAAAGAAATTTTTGCCTCCAATGGTTGTTTGAAAATAAGAACGTTAGGAAAAGCGAATGGAAAGTCATAATGAGGAGAGAGGGGGGGAATTTCATGAGTTTATTAAATGACTAATAGACAAAAACTAACTTTGTCTCCTGTTTTAGTGGCTCCTCACACAGTTCATCAACAAAGGATTTGAATATTGTTAAATCATAATAATAATAATAATAATTTAAAAAATATTATTCAAATTCCAATGATTTGAATTTGAATTCTTTTTATCGAAATAATACTTCATAAAATCATATTGAACTAAACTTTTTTTTTACCTTCCTATATATTATTTTCTTTCTATCTAAATAATGCCTTATTGACTTAAATAAAATACTTGATGTCTAGTTTTACTAAAATAAAAAAAGTTTATATATATATATTAACAACTGTTTTAATTTGTATAATAAGAATAAGTAGATCTTTAAAATCTTTGGGATTAATGCAATATTTATCATTAATGTATTTCCTTTATTACTAATATATAATTTAAAAAGTTATCAATCAAATATAATTATATATATATTATTAGAAAAACATTTAATTCTGAAAAAAAAAAAGACAAAAAGAGCGAAAGGTGGAAAAAGAAAAATTAAAAATACGAAAAGAGAAATCTAAACATAACGCAAAGACACAATTTGGTGACGTCATCACACTCCAATTTTTCCGTTTAAAAATATCTAACAAAAATATTGACGTTTCCCATCAACTAAATCGATCTCCACCATTCGTTCCGTCGAATCTCAACCCTTTATTCTCATACCCAAACTTCACCTTCCTTTTGCCCCTCTTCTCAAACCCCAGCCGTCTCCCAGTTTCATACCCCCTATTTCCACCCTCCCCTGTGTAATCCATATCTTCTGTATCTAGAAGAAGGTATTTTTGACTGTTGTTTTTTAAAATTATTGTTATGGATTCAGATCAAGGGAAGCTTTTTATAGGTGGGATTTCATGGGAGACTACAGAGGATAAGCTCAAGGACTATTTTAGTAACTATGGTGAAGTTATGCAGACCGTAGTTATGAGAGACAAACTTTCTGGAAAGCCCAGAGGTTTTGGGTTTGTTGTTTTTGCAGATCCTAACGTTCTTGATAGGGTTCTTCAAGATAGGCATGTTATTGATGGCCGCACTGTAAGCCTTTTCCGAAATCTTGTTTAAAATTTTAATTTTTTTTTAGATTGGGATTAGTTTTTGAAGCTGGATTTGTAATATTCACTTCAAATCGAGTTCTTGGCATCTGATACTGGAGTTCAATTTTATTTTTATTTTTTCTGCTTTTTTGATGGGGCACTGTCTGTTTATAGTCAGTTTTGTATATTGCGAATAGAATATTTTGTTTGATTATCTGGTCCAATATCACATTGTAATATGCCCTTTCAATCCTCGTGGTCTTCTGATGCCAGTTATGTGTATTTGGTTGTTTTAAAGATTGCGAAAATATTCCTGATTTAGTTGTTCAATGTTGCTGTGTATGCTTCATTTCTGTTGAACTATCTACCATCATATATATGCTACCTGTGGATTATCTTACTGCTTCTGAGTATAAGTCTAAGAGAAACCATTTAGTGTGGGAAACTTGGAGCATAACTTTCTAAATCTGAAGCTTAATTGCATCTTTTGCTCTGTAATTTCTGATTTCTGATTCCGTTGTATGCTAGGCTGATGTTTGAAACTTTTTTGTGGTCTGTGATTAGTATGCATATATACTATCCTAGCCGCAGCACTTGGTAGCTATTTGAATGTTTTGTGTTTATTTCCTGCTGTTTCTTTTTATATATATATTTTTTTTTGTTCACTAATTTTGGTTTTCTTTTAAGGTTGAGGCTAAGAGAGCCTTATCGAGAGAGGAGCAACAGGTTTCTAAAACTGGAAATCCTAGTACTGGTAGAAGCTTTGGCAGCAGTGGAGGTACCAGGACTAAGAAAATTTTTGTTGGGGGATTGCCTGCAACTCTCAGTGACGACACATTCCGCAACTATTTTGAAGCTTATGGCACAGTAACTGATGTAGTAATCATGTTTGACCAGCAGACTAATCGACCCCGTGGTTTTGGGTTTATTTCCTTTGATTCTGAGGATGCTGTCGATAGAGTTTTGCACAAGACATTTCATGATCTAAATGGTAAACAAGTGGAGGTTAAACGTGCTCTGCCAAAGGATGCAAATCCTGGTGGATCTGGCCGTTCCATGGGTGGTGGAGGAGGCGGTGGTTCTGGAGGTTACCAGGGATATGGTGGATCTGGTGGCAATTCTAATTCTTATGACAGTCGTATGGACTCCAACAGATATATGCAGTCTCAGAACACTGGTGGTGGATATCCACCTTATGCTTCTTCTGGGTACAATACACCTGGTTATGGATATGGTCCTACAAACAATGGAATGGGTTATGGTGGATATGGAGGTTATGGTGGTGCTAATCCTGGATATGCTGGCCCTGCTAGTGCTGCCTATGGTAACCCTAGCATGGCTAATGCTGGTTATGGAAGTGGTCCTGCTGGTGCTCCGAGAAATTCATGGAATTCCCAGGGTTCCTCTGGATATGGAAGTATGGGTTATGGTAATACTCCCTGGGGTGCCCCCAATGCTAGTGGTTCTGGTCATGGGAGTGGTGGATCTGGTACAGGACATTCTCCAAGTGGAGCTGGTGGATATGGAAACCAAGGTTATGGTTATGGTGGATATGGTGCAAATGATGGAGGATACATGAACCCAGCTGCTTATGGGGCAGCTGCTGCGCGTGGTGGGAGTACCCCAAACAGTAATGCTCCAAGTGGAAATGCTGGAGGGGATCTCCAAGCAGGTGGTGGGGGTTACATGGGAGGTGGCTATGGTGATGGCAGTGGCAATTCAGGGTTTGGAAATTCTGGATGGAGATCTGATCCTTCACAAGCATCTGGAAATTATGGGTCCATGTCAAATGGGCCACATGGTAGCCAGGTTGGATACAATGGAGGATATGGTGGTTCATCAGCTTGACAAACTCAGCGGCAGTAGTTTTATTTCTTCAGCTTGACTTGGGAGTGAGCAAGCAGTGACTGTGAGACTTCATCATCCCTTGGGAGCTCACCCATCAATGCTTTTGCAGCTGCTGCAGATGAGCAGGCTCTTGCAAGTTGTCACATGCATTGTAGGACTGGTTGGATTGCTTATATCTAAGTAGTTTGTTGTTTACATATTTTCTAGTCTATAATAAGTAGTACTTGTGAGGAGTAGAGTAATCTCTTCTTATTATCTGCTTTCAAGTGTAGTTTAATTTGGCTTGCTTATAGCTATACATAGCTGTTATGGAGCTCTTCGTATTGTAGTGTTTAAGATATAGTATTTTTTGTTTAACTTTGTGCGTGAGTTTAATTGCTGATGAGTATTTTTTTGGTAATGATATGGAGTTAGGATGATTTATGTTCTTTCTTGTCAGGATTTGGTGATCTAGAATCTGCATGACTTTTTAATGTTGTTTGTAGTATTTTCTGATCACTTCTAGAGCAACGTATTATCAGAAAGGATATCTTTGGCATGAGCAGTAGGAACAATGAGATTAGTTTAGCTTCTCTAGATTGCAGCTGTAGTTGGTAACAGGTATATCAATGCTAATGGATAGCGATATAATCTTAGAGGTATATTGATTTTGAGAATGGCATAATAATTTCCCCCTATATTTGCCCTTGTGTACAGGAGGAGGAGAGAGGCTCGAGGTAAAATGAGGGGTGGATTGAAGTGCCTGCTCTAAACATGACTTTGTGCTGGGGATGTGTTTAGTATGCAATTTTACTGAAAGTGAAGTTTGACTTGATTTGTTGAAGCATGGCAGCTGCTGCTATCAAACTTACATGTTGAATATGCATTCATTTGTGGTCAGTGAACAGTTCAGAGCCGGCAACATGTGGTATGTTGTTGTCTAGAGCAGTTGGAGGAATTTTCAGTTCATGATATGTTTGCCCTGTGGCATCTATATTGTTTAGGCATCCTAATAGGATGGTTATTTAGTTTTAGTTCTTACTACTACAACATTTTAAAGTTTTTATAGAGAAGTAGGTGTTTTCTGGGTATAAACTGATTTATGTAGGATAAATCGAGAGAAATTGGTTTAGTTAATTTAGAAAATTATCATTTTACTGCCAATATAAGACCTGATTTTGCTATTATTCTGCATTGTCTCTAAATGCTGCTATAACTATATTATCGATAAGGTGTTTTTTGTGTGTATATATATATATATATATATATTGTATATGCATCTAAAATGTTAGTGTGCACACATTTGTTGTTTTTTTACTTGGAGAAAGTTTCAATGATAGGGAGCTGATGAAGGTACTTGAGCCTTTGGATTATCCAGGTACTTTAATTCACAATCCTATTTGCCTTTTAATCTTGGTTAATCCTTGGATTTATGTATGGTATCTCATGATTTTATTTTTTTGTTTTTAATAAATTAAGTGTATATATATATTTTCCAAGCGTATTTGAAGTGAAGCATTAAAATTTCGCTAAAGGAAGAAAAGTCTGTATACAATTTAATTTTTTTATTGTTGTTTTTAAATATATCAAGATTTCTTTTTATGCTATATAAAATATATGAAACTTATAATATTAAAATTTTTTATTTTTTTAATGAAACACAGGGTCTCTTTCTAAAAGTTTTTCTTTTTTTCAAATGATAATAATTTTTTAAATTATTTTCACTAAACAAATTGAACCTTTAACTATGAAGAATAATGTTACTTTTATTTTTTGCACATAATATATTAATTAAAAAATGATAAACTAATTTATTTTTTAATTCATATATTTAAAAATTACTTGACATTGATGAAATTTAATTTTGAAAATATTAATGGATGGGTTAAAAAAAAAAATAGTTAGAGAAAAAATATAAGCCCATTATAGAAATAATGTATGATGCCCGCTAATAATTAAGATTGTTTAATATTTGTCTTTTTTTTTTTTTTTTTTGCTAGAAGCCATATTTTGTTTATCGACTTATACTGTTTCTAATCACAGCTTGTTTGGATTTCTCCTTTCCTAAAATTTTCATTCAGAAAATATATAAATTGGTGTAAATTAAATATTATTAATTTCCTTTATAACAATTCTTTGCCTAGAATGCTACGATTTTAATAAACTTGTTTGTTTTTCTTTTCCTAAAATTCCATTCAGAAAATATATAAATGCTATAAATAAAATATTATTAGCTAAAGAAAATTAAAAGTTATATAACTGATTCTAGTTTTCATATTTACAAAATATTGAAATTAAGATTAAAGATATTTATATTTAAAATTTACATTATAATAGCTTAGAAGATTTTTGCAGGATTTAAAGTTTCGATGAATCATCTAAAGTTTTTTTTAAAAAAAATAAATCTAAAGACAGTATCAAGGAATGCGTATCATTTTTTTTTCAACAAATAGGAGAAAGTATTCAAAATAATCACTGCAATTATGTTAATCAAAAGAATAACACGTAGTGAAAAAAGTAAAGTTTCATCTGCTGGATTTTGCTTGGTGTAATGCTTGGAAAATTTACCCCCCAAAAAAAAAAAAAAAAAAAAAGGGGGGGGGGGGGGGGGGGGGGGGGGGGAGGATTGGTATGTTTTTAAAATTTTAATACAACGTTTTCTTATTTTTAGTTAAACATGTTACAATATTAAAATTTTAATCATACAAAATAAATAGAAAAAAAAACAAAGTAAAAAATATAGATCACTCAATGACATTTATTATACACACAAATATGTTTAACGTTATCCTCAGTGTAAAACTTCATAGAATATATATATACATGGAGAAGTATTTATTTAAGTGTTTGTTCCATATGATATTTAGATATGCAATGGTGTATCTCCAGAAGATGACGCGCCAAATGAAACAACATTATTGCCAGGCCGTGAAATTACAACCTAAGAATACACCATCCATTCCATACCATACCATACCATTTCAGATTTTCCCATAGTGACAAGATACTTGGAAAAGATAGAGGAAGTAGAACTATAAAAATACCTGATAGGTTGCTAGCGCACATGTTTTGAATTCAGCAGCAGAGTAATCAAAATAGTATTCCCATGTCCGGATGAACTTTTCGTCGAATCCCAATGCAAGTATTTTACTGAGAAAATAAGATACAATTCATTCATCCATTCATTAGAGGCTTCGTATCCGATATCCAAGAATAACCAGGATATGCATATAATCTCATGAAAAGGGTTAGTAATTTATACCTCTTGTTTTCCAAGAAATTGGTTCTCCAGCATCTCAGTGTTTTATAGTAATGTATTCCTAAGTTCTCCAAGTGTTCCACTCTGCAATTTTATGTTACGTAACTATGAGTCTTTTTTTTTTTTGTTATCTTGAATACAATAGAGAATGATTACATAATGTGACCTTTACCCAAGTCTGGATGCAGCAGCCATGGCAGATGTTACTCTGCTCAGTGAAGGTAGACATCCGCCTGGGAATATGTATTCCTTTACGAAATCTGAGCTTTGCCTGTATTCATCATACCTCTCGTCCGGTACTGATAAGAACTATCAAGTAGGAAAAGAAAGTCTGTCAAGTATAGAATGGAAACTAGAAATTGCCTAAATAGATATGAATGGTGGTGTGTAAAATGTATCAAACTAGTGCCTATACCTGTAAAACGAGGATGCCATCTTCTGCCAATGCTGAATCACACAAATGGAAGAAATTTTCCATTAACTCTTGACCAACAGCTTCTAACATCTCACTGCAAGTATGATCAGCAACATGTCAGTTTTAAATACTTGGAACATAGAAAAATATAGCGAAGGAGAAGAGATGCAAATGAATTTACCAAGCTATGATTCTGTCATATTTGACAGTATCAGGTATTTGGCGATAGTCGCAAAGTAGCAATGTTATGTGATCCTGAGGTGAAGTTCATTCACGACAGTAAGGAATTCTTCATGCATATAGTTTGATAGGATGCAATATGAAAAAGAAAAAGAAAAAAAAAAAAATACTCTATTTCAAGCATTAGACAATCTTATACAATGTAGATCACCACGAGCATGCTGTTCCAAGGAAACGTTTACGCTGACAGTGCATTTAAGATTAATTCTTGAGTTAAAATGGTTCTTTCGAAATTATAAATACAGTAATACCTGAAGGCCAGCTTCCTTCACTTTTGATTCTGCATAACTCAGCTGCTCTTCTGAGGGGGTGATTCCTGTATATTTGCATCCAGTTTGTTTGACAATTTCAAGAGCTAAACTTCCCCAACCCATTCCCATCTCTAGAACATGGTGATCCTGACTGATCTTGGCCTAAATTGTTACAAGAAAACGTTAATCAAATAAAAGATCACATTCAAAATCTGTAGGATTCAGTGAAAGGAGCCTAGCCTTTTCAATCAATAGAGAAATTTTCCTCATCTGTGCAATCTTTAAATTTTCACCTTCAGTCTGTGAAAAGCAGGGTGGGTAAAAGGAAACATGTATTATGGCCTCAGTATGATCTAATATACTTTTGAGTTCTCTTATGAAAAATACCACAAAATCACCAAAAAATTCAACTCTTACCTTAAAAATTGCGCTAGAGAATGTCATTGTCTCATCCATAAATAGAGAAAAGAGTTCGTTGCTCTGAAGATAATAAAGAACAGTCTTACTTCACCTTTCTCACTTATCATGGTTAAGTACTTCTTCTATCACCAAATTTAAAAGCTAAAGAGAATTGGGGCATGAAAAGATGCGTGTGTAAAGAGTTATCTTCTTTCTAACAAGTATTTCTCCAGATGCATTAATTTTGTATATTCTAAGTTAATGTATCAGAAGTTCTCTAAAAGAGTAAAGTCACAAAGAAAGATAATCTACTCACCAGATCATCATGGCGAGAGATGTTTCGACGAGCCTGCGTGAGTGTATTCCGCCTTGATACATGTTGAATGAAGTACTTTGCACAACCAAATCCAACATCGAGGATCAATGGTGTCCACCAGCCCCTACATTTGAAGGTCAATTCTTGTGCAGCAAGATCACAAAGTGAGATGTTTAGGCCAAAAGCATTTACTGTATGCAGCTAGACCTTGAGATAGAGGGTTTTCGATCTCTGTTGGTAACAAATATCTGCAGTAAATTATTCAGAAAGCAATCCTGATGAGAAAGAACATATGGGGGCCTGGTTTTCTTTTTCTCTGTGTTTGTGGGGTTGCACTTTACTTACGATTAAAAGATTCAGCAAACCTTCACTTTCATCTACAAAAGATATATCCCCATTGATATACGCATCAGCAAGGCCTAAATCTTCTTGTGTTGCAAGCTGGCAAAGATATTGTTTAAACTTCGGTTTAATGATTGAAAAAAAAGATAAAATTTTACAGACATTATAAACCTAAAGAAACAAACAAATGTAGTTTTACCCTCCAGTAAAAATGTGGACTGTGAACTCTTATAACCACTTTGAGGGGACAAGATTTGTTTATTCCTTCGAAAGTGAAAATGGTACCATCTTCTTCAAGTAAACTGCAGCACCATTAGAGAAGTAAATTAACTTTCAAGAAACCATGTTAAGATATGGAGAAACTGAAGACTGTTGGGAAGAAAGACACCACAGTTAATAATTTAACTGAAATCGGAGTTTCCCCAAGAATTACCTTTTCCCAAATCACAATAAAACAACCAACCAATATAGCAACCAAATACCAATTAGAATATGCAATAAAGGCTCAAATTGAAAGTACGAGACACCAACGATTTTTAACGTGGAAAAACCCAAGATGGGAAAAAACCACGGGACCTAGTCCAGCAAAATCTCCACTATCAAAGATAATAGGAATACACAGATCTTCCTAGACAGCACTAGGAGCACACCAATACAAACTTCTTCCAAAAAACTACAACAATAACACAAGTTAGAGTTTGGAAGGATGTTACCAATGGTGGAGTGAAAACAGAAATTAAACCGATCAATAGATAGAGAATGATGAGATGATTCCGATGCACTAGATCTCGCTGAAAACGGACTTCAAACGGCTTCCCAATCGAACTCCCAAACTTTCCCCTTTCTTCTTCGCGTGCTCTGCTCGCGGCTTTCTTTTCTTTCTTTCTCTCTGTTTTTCCCGAAACTCACCAAATTGCAAATTGAAATTTCATTTCAATTTCTTTGACTTTTTTTTTTTTTTTTTTTTTTTTTTTTGCGGTTATGGGCCAACCCAAATGGGCTGGACCCAAACCCAACAATCTCCCCCTCCAGCTCATTTGGGGGGCACGACCAAACTCGCTTCTTCTCTACAAAACAAAAACTTCTTTGTAGGCAATGTCTTCGTCAGCATATCGGAACCGTTATCATCGGTGTGCACCTTCTCAAGTATCAACAACTTGGAATCCAATACTTCACGAATCCAATGGTACCTCACATCTATGTGTTTGGACCGAGAATGGAATGTGGAATTCTTGCACAAATGAATTGCACTCGACTATCACAGTAAAGATTATATTTGTCTTGCTTCATGCCCAACTCTTGTAGAAATTTTTGTAGCCATAGAATCTCTTTGCACGCTTCAGTAGCTGCAATGTATTCTGCTTCGGTACTTGAAAGAGCGATGCACTTCAGGATCGACTCGCCATGAGACCGCTCCCCCTCCAAAAATCATCAAGTAGCCGGATGTAGACTTTCTCTTGTCTAGATCTCCTCCCATGTCGGAATCAGTATAACCATCAAGAGTAGTCTTACCATTTCCAAAACATAAACTCAGCTTGGAAGTACCTCTCAAGTATCCGAAAATCCACTTAACAAGCATTCCAATGTTCTCTTCCAGGATTAGTAAGATACCTACTAACCACTCCAACTGCATGAGCTATATCAGGTCTTGTGCAAACCATTGCATACATCAGACTGCCAACGGCTGAGGCATAAGGAACACCCTTCATCTCCGCCTTCTCTGTCTCACTTGACGGACACTGCTTAGTGGTCAACTTGAAGTGACCTGCAAGTGGAGTTGAAACTTCTTTGGCTTTGCTCATGTTGAATCTGTCAAGAACTTTCTCAATATACTTCTCTTGAGATAACCAAAGCTTCCCATTTTGTCTATCTCGAGTGATCTTCATTCCAAGAATCTGTTTGACAGGTCCTAAATCCTTCATAGCAAAGGATTTGCCCAACACCTGTTTCAACTTTTCAATCTTCATAGAATCATGACCAACAATCAACATATCATCAACATAAAGTAGAAGAATGATAAAGTCACCATCGGAAAACTTTTTCACATAGACACATTGATCGGCTGTAGTCCTGCGATACTCTTGAGCTGTCATAAATGAGTCAAACTTCTTGTACCACTGCCTTGGTGCCTGTTTCAACCCATATAAGCTCTTTCCGAGACGACATACCATATGTTCTTTTCCACTTTCTTTGAACCCTTCCGGTTGCTCCATATAGATCTCTTCTTCCAAATCACCATGTAGGAAGGCTGTCTTCACATCAAGTTGCTCAGCTTCTAAATTCAAGCTAGCTGCTATACCAAGAACAACACGGATTGATGACATCTTAACCACTGGAGAGAAGATTTCCTCAAAATCAACACCTTTCTTCTGACTGAAACCCTTCACAACTAGTCTTGCTTTATATCTCGGTTGTGAGCTGTTCTCTTGAGTTTTCAATCTGTATACCCATTTGTTCTTCAAAGCTCTTCTGCCTTTAGGCAACTTTACCAAGTCATAAGTGTGATTTTCTTGCAAAGAAACTATCTCCTCTTGCATAGCTTGCAACCACTCTTCTTTCTTGTCATGTTCTAAAGCTTCACGAGAAAATCGGGCTCTCCACCATCAACAACAACACATATTCATTAGGGTCATACCTAGTAGAAGGTCTTCTTTCTCTGGTAGGTCTTCCGGGTTCATCTTGAGATGGTTGTGGTGGTGGTAGTTGGATTGAAGGTTCTGTCTCATCAACTGCTATCTCGTCATCATCTCTACCAACTTCTTCATGTGCTTCTTCACCCCCCCTTGATTAGAATCATCCTGGAGTAGGAACTGGAATAGGAACTGGATCTGTATTGTCCGGAATATCACGTGGAGGTCCGGGGCTCTTGGTTTTGTCATTCTTATCAAATGTCCGATCTTCAAGAAAGACAACATCTCTACTTCTTATCACCTTTTTGTCGCAAGGAATGTATGGTCGTATCCAAAATCTTCATGTCCATAACCTAAGAAGATACATTCTTTTGATTTCACATCAAGCTTTGATCTCTCATCTCTAGGGATATGAACAAAAGCTCTGCAACCAAACACTCTCAAGTGTTTGTAGGAAACATCCTTCCCCGTCCATACTCTCTGTGGTATATCACCATCCAAAGGAGTTGATGGAGAAAGGTTGATCAAATCAACTGCAGTCTTCATTGCTTCAGCCCAAAAAGATTTAGGCAACTTAGCATTGGATAACATACATCGAACTCGTTCGGTGATAGATCTGTTCATTCTTTCGGCTACCCCATTTTCTTGTGGAGTCTTCGATCTTGTCTTCTCTAATCGATACCATGAAGCCTGCAATAGCTTTCAAATAGCCCTCTGTATTCACCACCATTATCTGCCCGCATACATTTCAACGTGTGTGCCTTTTTCTCTTTCAACTTTCCTGTGGAAGTCTCCGAACATCTCTAAAACCCGATCTTTAGATTTCAAAGGAAAAGACCACACTTTTCTAGAGAAATCATCAATGAATGTTACAAAATATATAGCACCACCAAAAGATCTATCTCCCATGTAACAAACATCAGTATGCACCAAATCTAAAGCATTTGACCTTCTAGATGGAGAAAAATGTTGAAATGCAACTCTATGTTGTTTTCCATAAAAACAATCAACACAAGGTTTAAGTACATTACCTTGTCACCTTAGGTAGTAGCCGCTTGCGAACAAGTGTTTGAATCCCCTTTTCGCTCATGTGTCCAAGTCTTCTATGCCAAAGATCAATGGAAGAATCTTGCATCACATTTACTTCCCCTTTCTCTAACTTTGCATTCAACAAGTAGAGAGATCCAATCTTCTTTCCTCTACCAACAACAAGATTCCCTTTACTAATTGTGCATTTACCTCTACCTTGAGTACTATGATAGCCCTCATCATCAAACTGTCCTGTAGAGATAAGATTAAGACGCATATCCGGAACATGTCTTACATTTTTCAAAAACAGCTGACACTCTGTATCTGTCTTCGGAACTATGTCCCCCTTGCCAATAACTTTACAAGAATCTTGATTTCCCATTCTAATTGAACCGAATTCTCCTTCAGTATAAGTAGAGAAAAAATGTCCGTGAGGAGTAACATGAAATGATGCACCGAATCAATGACCCAATCAGAATCTTGGCAAGCAATGTTCACTTGATTTTCATCACAGAATACTAACAAATCGTCATATGCTTGTCACCACTGCTTGTAGTGTTTGCTTCCTCGTTCTCATTCACTTTACCTTTGCCCTTTTTCTCGGCAAGTTCCCTTTTCAGAATTCTACACTGTTTTATGTAGTGTCCTTTCTTTTTACAATGAAAGCACTCACCACCTTTCCGTGATTCAAATCTATCCTTGGATTTGTTGTATCCGTTGTGAGGTCCTCTCGTTTGCTTCGCCTCTACCATCTTTATTCCGTGTCACAAGAGCTTGAGATTCACTAACAATTCCTTGTTCTTTCCTCCTGAGTTCTTCATTCATCAAAGCATCTTTCACTATGCCCATCGTCAATGTACCGTTAGGAGCCGAGTTGCTGAGGGAGACCACCATTGTATCCCAACTGTCCGGTAGCGAACCGATCAACAATAAAGCCTGCAATTCATCATCCAAGTTTAATTTCAAAGTACAAACTTGATTTATTAACCCTTGAAATGCAGCTAAATGTTCAGTCATATCTGCCCCATCTTTATATCTCGGTCGTACAATGTTTCTCAAACAAGTACACTTGTTTATGCCAGCTTTTCTTTCATACATACTTTCAAGCTTATTCCACATAACATCAGCTCTAGTCTCATTAACAAAGTGTTGGAATATACTTTGACTAATCCACTTCCTAATGTTAGCAACAGCCTTATAATGCATATTATCCCATTTCTCATCCGACATATCAGTTGGTTTACCCTTATCTCCTAAAATAGGATCATACAAGTCTTTGCAATAAAGATAGTCTTTCATTCTAATCTTCCACAATGCAAAATTGGTTGGATTCAGTTTTATCATACACCCACTATCTCGAGTCATCCATTTTGTATCAATTCAAATCAAATTAACCAAAGCTCGATACCACTTTGTTGGGAAGAAAGACACCACGGTTAATAATTTAACCGAAATCGGAGTTTCCCCAAGAATTACCTTTTCCCAAATCACAATAAAACAACCAACCAATATAGCAACCAAATACCAATTAGAATATGCAATAAAGGCTCAAATTGAAAGTACGAGACACCAACGATTTTTAACGTGGAAAAACCCAAGATGGGAAAAAACCACGGGACCTAGTCCAAAGAAAATCTCCACTATCAAAGATAATAGGAATACACAGATCTTCCTAGACAAAGCACTAGGAGCACACCAATACAAACTTCTTCCAAAAAACTACAACAATAACACAAGTTAGAGTTTGGAAGGATGTTACCAATGGTGGAGTGAAAACAGAAATTAAACCGATCAATAGATAGAAAATGATGAGATGATTCCGATGCACTAGATCTCGCTGAAAACGGACTTCAAACGGCTTCCCAATCGAACTCCCAAACTTTCCCCTTTCTTCTTCGCGTGCTCTGCTCGCGGCTTTCTTTTCTTTCTTTTCTCTCTGTTTTCCCGAAACTCACCAAATTGCAAATTGAAATTTCATTTCAATTTCTTTGACTTTTTATTTCTTTTTATTTTCTTTTTTTACGGTTATGGGCCAACCCAAATGGGCTGGACCCAAACCCAACAAAGACAACACCAAAATTCAGGTAACACTAGTGAAATTTCCGTAAGATATCGGAATGTATACTCATTTATCAAATAATGTCAAGAATCAGAATGAAAATTAATAACATTTCCTATTCAAACTCACCTTAAACATCCAGTTTCAATGAAACCCTTGAGGTACCCGGTAACAAGAGCACGTGCCCCAGTTTCCAGCCAAGAAGGCACCATGTTTTTGGGGTTGATTCTCCTGGACTGGATAGCCCTTTGTTAAGTTTTAGTCAACCTAGATTTAAATTCTTGTTAACTTTTGCAAGAAGAATAAATTTTAGAAATAAAGACAGAACAGAAAAACGAAGAATACCAAAGATTTTTACGGTGGTTCCCAAAATAGTGTATATTAGTACATCCATCGATTGAGATCTCACTGTACTAAGAACAGATTTACAGCTACACGTTTGAGATGAAAAACAACAACGAAAAACACGAACAACCTTCTGTCTAACAAGAACCTACAAACAGATTCTACGGTACCACGCAGGGTACTTTCCGATCAAAGCATAAACACTATACAACCAGCAATATATAGAAGAAAAGAAACGCAACTAACTGCTGTACATCACAAAGTATAGAAATCACAGGGATAAACCCAAGATTCCGACCGGATCACCAAACCCTAATTTCGGAACTCTTTGAGAGAGAAGGGCGGAACAGACGACAAGGTAAAAATTTTCATCTGCATCTTCAGTGTGTATAAGATATATTTATAGTTAGGGTAGAAGTAGGGTTTCAAGATTGACCATTGGATTAAACAGCAACCTGCGGTCCAGATTCAATCTGGTTTGGTTCAAAACGACGTCGTTTCACTAAACAACAGGGTTGCAAATTTAATTGCCTTCCTTCCTCGATTTGGTTTAATTGTCGGGCGTTTTGATTCAACATATCCAACAACCTCCACCTTGAATCCAAACACGACAGTACTCTATAGTGCGTGAAAAACTCATCTTAAATCTATCATTGGCTCTTTGTACCGCAAAATGAAATTATCTGTCAATTTATATTGAGTAGGTTCGACAGTGTCCGAACTTACTTAATGTTACCACTTTCGTACCAAAATCAGTGCATTATCCTCTCTTTTTTACCTTTTGCAGATTTACGTTTTGTCAATTATCTTTTCTCTAACAAAATGATATTTGACATCAATGTACTTAGTTCTATCATGAAAAACAGGATTTTTACTCAAATGTATAGCACTTTGGCTATCACAGAACACATAAGCACATTTATCAATCAATTGTATTTCATACAACAGACCTTGAAGCCAAATTGCCTCTTTAAAGGCATCACACAAAGCAATATATTCAGCCTCGGTTGAAGACAATGTAACAATTGGCTGTATTTGAGATTTCCAACTCACACAACAATTACCAAACATGAAATAATAAGCGGTAGTTGACCTTCTAGTATCTCTATCCCCAAAGAAAATCGAGTCAACAAATCCATATAAACAGAATTTTTCGAATCACATATATTATAGCTCAGTCCAATATCAACAGAATTATTTATATACCTTAATGTCCACTTAAGAGCAGTCCAATGTTCTAAATCGGGATTAGACATGAATCTACTTAATAAAGATATAGCATAGGATAAATCGGGTCTAGTACTAATCATAACATACATAACCGATCCTATCCCATTTGCATAAGGTATACTTTCCATTTTTAGTAAATCAGAAGTTGATTTAGGACATTGATCTTTACATAAAATAAAATGAGATGCAATAGGCAAATTCACTTATTTACTATTTTTCATGCTGAATTTGTTTACCACACTATCAAGATAAGGTTTTTGATGCAATCTTAAACTGTCTTTTTCTCTATTTCTGTCAATACACATGCCAAGTATTTTCTTTGCAGGTCCTAAATCTTTCATATCAAATTCTGTACTTAATTCTTTCTTTAACTTATTAATTCTATCTTTAGAATTATTAATTAAAAGCATATTATCAACATATAAACGAACATATACATAATCTATTCATTTGTACATGTAATAAAGACAGGTATCAAAATCACTTTTATTGAACCCAATGCTGCATATAAATGTATCAAACCTTTTATTCCATTGTCGGGGTGACTGCTTCAGTCCATATAAAGATTTATTCGGAAGACAAACATAATCGGGATTCAGTTTATCAACAAAACCAGGAGGTTGTTTCATATAAATTTTTTCTTCTAATTCACTATGCAAGAAAACAGTTTTTACATCCATTTGTTCAAGTTCCAAATTCAATTGAGTCACAACAGCAAGCATGATTTTTATAGTTTTGAATTTAACAACCGGAGAGAAAATTTCATTGAAATCAAAATAATCAAAATAATTTCCGCACCGTAAGCCTTTTCCGAAATCTTGTTTAAAATTTAAATTTTTTTTTTTAGATTGGGATTAGTTTTTGAAGCTGGATTTGTAATATTCACTTCAAATCGAGTTCTTGGCATCTGATACTGGAGTTCAATTTTTTTTTTTTTTTTTTTTTGCTGCTTTTTTGATGGGGCACTGTCTGTTTATAGTCAGTTTTGTATATTGCGAATAGAATATTTTGTTTGATTATCTGGTCCAATATCACATTGTGATATGCCCTTCAATCCTCGTGGTCTTCTGATGCCAGTTATGTGTATTTGGTTGTTTTAAAGATTGCGAAAATATTCCTGATTTAGTTGTTCAATGTTGCTGTGTATGCTTCATTTCTGTTGAACTATCTACCATCATATATATGCTACCTATGGATTATCTTACTGCTTCTGAGTATAAGTCTAAGAGAAACCATTTAGTGTGGGAAACTTGGAGCATAACTTTCTAAATCTGAAGCTTAATTGCATCTTTTGCCCTGTAATTTCTGATTTCTGATTCCGTTGTATGCTAGGCTGATGTTTGAAACTTTTTTGTGGTCTGTGATTAGTATGCATATATACTATCCTAGCCACAGCACTTGGTAGCTATTTGAATGTTTTGTGTTATTTCCTGCTGTTTCTTTTCATCTATATATATATATATTTTTTTTTTTTTGTTCACTAATTTTGGTTTTCTTTTAAGGTTGAGGCTAAGAGAGCCTTATCGAGAGAGGAGCAACAGGTTTCTAAAACTGGAAATCCTAGTACTGGTAGAAGCTTTGGCAGCAGTGGAGGTACCAGGACTAAGAAAATTTTTGTTGGGGGATTGCCTGCAACTCTCAGTGACGACACATTCCGCAACTATTTTGAAGCTTATGGCACAGTAACTGATGTAGTAATCATGTTTGACCAACAGACTAATCGACCCCGTGGTTTTGGGTTTATTTCCTTTGATTCTGAGGATGCTGTAGATAGAGTTTTGCACAAGACATTTCATGATCTAAATGGTAAACAAGTGGAGGTTAAACGTGCTCTGCCAAAGGATGCAAATCCTGGTGGATCTGGCCGTTCCATGGGTGGTGGAGGAGGCGGTGGTTCTGGAGGTTACCAGGGATATGGTGGATCTGGTGGCAATTCTAATTCTTATGACAGTCGTATGGACTCCAACAGATATATGCAATCTCAGAACACTGGTGGTGGATATCCACCTTATGCTTCTTCTGGGTACAATACACCTGGTTATGGATATGGTCCTACAACCAATGGAATGGGTTATGGTGGATATGGAGGTTATGGTGGTGCTAATCCTGGTTATGCTGGCCCTGCTAGTGCTGCCTATGGTAACCCTAGCATGGCTAATGCGGGTTATGGAAGTGGTCCTGCTGGTGCTCCGAGAAATTCATGGAATTCCCAGGGTTCCTCTGGATATGGAAGTATGGGTTATGGTAATACTCCCTGGGGTGCCCCCAATGCTAGTGGTTCTGGTCATGGGAGTGGTGGATCTGGTACAGGACATTCTCCAAGTGGAGCTGGTGGATATGGAAACCAAGGTTATGGTTATGGTGGATATGGTGCAAATGATGGAGGATACATGAACCCAGCTGCTTATGGGGCAGCTGCTGCGCGTGGTGGGAGTACCCCAAACAGTAATGCTCCAAGTGGAAATGCTGGAGGGGATCTCCAAGCAGGTGGTGGGGGTTACATGGGAGGTGGCTATGGTGATGGCAGTGGCAATTCAGGGTTTGGAAATTCTGGATGGAGATCTGATCCTTCACAAGCATCTGGAAATTATGGGTCCATGTCAAATGGGCCACATGGTAGCCAGGTTGGATACAATGGAGGATATGGTGGTTCATCAGCTTGACAAACTCAGCGGCAGTAGTTTTATTTCTTCAGCTTGACTTGGGAGTGAGCAAGCAGTGACTGTGAGACTTCATCATCCCTTGGGAGCTCACCCATCAATGCTTTTGCAGCTGCTGCAGATGAGCAGGCTCTTGCAAGTTGTCACATGCATTGTAGGACTGGTTGGATTGCTTATATCTAAGTAGTTTGTTGTTTACATATTTTCTAGTCTATAATAAGTAGTACTTGTGAGGAGTAGAGTAATCTCTTCTTATTATCTGCTTTCAAGTGTAGTTTAATTTGGCTTGCTTATAGCTATACATAGCTGTTATGGAGCTCTTCGTATTGTAGTGTTTAAGATATAGTATTTTTGTTTAACTTTGTGCGTGAGTTTAATTGCTGATGAGTATTTTTTTGGTAATGATATGGAGTTAGGATGATTTATGTTCTTTCTTGTCAGGATTTGGTGATCTAGAATCTGCATGACTTTTTAATGTTGTTTGTAGTATTTTCTGATCACTTCTAGAGCAACGTATTATCAGAAAGGATATCTTTGGCATGAGCAGTAGGAACAATGAGATTAGTTTAGCTTCTCTAGATTGCAGCTGTAGTTGGTAACAGGTATATCAATGCTAATGGATAGCGATATAATCTTAGAGGTATATTGATTTTGAGAATGGCATAATAATTTCCCCCTATATTTGCCCTTGTGTACAGGAGGAGAAGAGAGGCTCGAGGTAAAATGAGGGGTGGATTGAAGTGCCTGCTCTAAACATGACTTTGTGCTGGGGATGTGTTTAGTATGCAATTTTACTGAAAGTGAAGTTTGACTTGATTTGTTGAAGCATGGCAGCTGCTGCTATCAAACTTACATGTTGAATATGCATTTATTTGTGGTCAGTGAACAGTTCAGAGCCGGCAACATGTGGTATGTTGTTGTCTAGAGCAGTTAGAGGAATTTTCAGTTCATGATATGTTTGCCCTGTGGCATCTATATTGTTTAGGCATCCTAATAGGATGATTATTTAGTTTTAGTTCTTACTACTACAACATTTTAAAATTTTTATAGAGAAGTAGGTGTTTTCTGGGTATAAACTGATTTATGTAGGATAAATTGAGAGAAATTGGTTTAGTTAATTTAGAAAATTATCATTTTACTGCCAATATAAGACCTGATTTTGCTATTATTCTACTTTGTCTCTAAATGCTGCTATAACTATATTATCTATAAGGTGTTTTTTTGTATATATATATATATATATATATATATATATATATGCATCTAAAATGTTAGTGTGCACACATTTGTTGTTTTTTTACTTGGAGAAAGTTTCAATGATAGGGAGCTGATGAAGGTACTTGAGCCTTTGGATTATCCAGGTACTTTAATTCACAGTCCTATTTGCCTTTTAATCCTTTGGATTTATGTATAGTATCTCATGATTTTATTTTTTTGTTTTGATGATGCCCGCTAATAATTAAGATTGTTTAATTTTTTCTTTACAACAAGTCTTTCCTAGAATGCCATATTTTGTTTATCGATATTGTTTTAATAAAGCTTGTTTGATTTTCTTTTCCTAAAATTTTCATTCAGAAAATATATAAATTGCTATAAATAAAATATTATTAAATATTATTCACTAAACAAAATTAAAAGTTATAACTGATTTTAATTTTCATATCTACAAAATATTGAAATTAAGATTAGATATTTATATTTAAAATTTACATTATAATAGCTTAGAGTTGGTCCCAAAAAAATAAAATAAAATAAAATCTAAAGACAATATTAAGGAATGTGTATGTCATTATTTTTTTCCCCAATATAAGCAGAAAATATTCAAAATAATACTGCAATTATATTAATCAAAAGAATTACACATAGTGAAAAAAAAAAAAAAGTTTCATCTGCTGGATTTGCTTGGTGTAATGTTTTTAAAATTTTAATACAACGTTTTCTTATTTTTAGTTAAACATGTATCAATATTAAAATTTTAATCATACAAAATAAATAGAAAACACAAAGTAAAAAAATGTAGATCACTCAATGACATTTATTATACACACAAATATGTTTAACGTTATCCAGAGTGTAAAACTTCATAGAATATGTATATACATGGAGAAGTATTTATTTAAGTGTTTGTTCCATATGATATTTAGATATGCAATGGTGTATCTCCAGAAGATGATGCGCCAAATGAAACAACATTATTGCCAGGCCGTGAAATCACAACCTAAGAATACACCATCCATTCCATACCATACCATTTCAGATTTTCCCATAGTGACAAGATACTTGGAAAAGATAAAGAGGAAGTAGAACTATAAAAATACCTGATAGGTTGCTAGCGCACATGTTTTGAATTCAGCAGCAGAGTAATCAAAATAGTATTCCCATGTCCGGATGAACTTTTCGTCGAATCCCAGTGCAAGGATTTTACTGAGTGTTTACATATGCAATTCATATTAGAGGCTTCGTATGATATCTCAAGAAAAACTTGGAATGAATCTAGAAAAGGGTTACTAATTTGATACCTCTTGTTTTTCAAGAAGTTGGTTCTCCAGCATCTCTGCGTTTGATAGGAATGAATTCCTATGTTCTCCAGGTGTTCCACTCTGCATTTTAAGCTACTTTATGAGTCTTTTTTCACCTTGATATCTTGAAACAATAGAGAATGATTACATAATGTGACCTTACCCAAGTCTGGATGCAGCAGCCATAGCAGATGTTATTTTGCTCAGTGAAGATAGACATTCGTCTGGGAATATGTATTCTTTTACGAAGTCTGTGCTACGTATGTACTCATCATACCTCTCGTCTGGTACTGATAAGAACTATCAAGTAGGAAAAGAAACAAGTATAGAATGGAAACTAGAAATTGCCTGAAATAGATATGAATGGTGGTGTGTAAAAGTACAAACTGGTGCCTCTACCTGTAAAACGAGGATGCCATCTTCTGCCAATGCTGAATCACACAAATGGAAGAAATTTTCCATTAATTCTTGACCAACAGCTTCTAACATCTCACTGCAAATGATCAGCAACATGTCAGTTTTAAATACTTGGAACATAGAAAAATATAGCGAAGGAGAAGGATGCAAATGAATTTACCAAGCTATGATTCTGTCATATTTGACAGTATCAGGTATTTGGCGATAGTCGCAAAGTAGCAATGTTATGTGATCCTGAGGTGAAGTTCATTCACGACAGTAAGGAATTCTTCATGCATATAGTTTGATAGGATGCAATATGAAAAAGAAAAAGAAAAAAAAAAAACTCTATTTCAAGCATTAGACAATCTTATACAATGTAGATCACCACGAGCATGCTGTTCCAAGGAAACGTTTACGCTGACAGTGCATTTAAGATTAATTCTTGAGTTAAAATAGTTCTTTCGAAATTATAAATACAGTAATACCTGAAGGCTAGCTTCCTTTACTTTTGATTCTGCATAACTCAGCTGCTCTTCTGAGGGGGTGATTCCTGTATATTTGCATCCAGTTTGTTTGACAATTTCAAGAGTTAAACTTCCCCAACCCATTCCCATCTCTAGAACATGGTGATCCTGACTGATCTTGGCCTAAATTGTTACAAGAAAACGTTAATCAAATAAAAGATCACATTCAAAATCTATAGGATTCAGTGAAAGGAGCCTAGCCTTTTCAATCAATAGAGAAATTTTCCTCATCTGTGCAATCTTTAAATTTTCACCTCCAGTCTGTGAAAAGCAGGGTGGGTAAAAGGAAACATGTATTATGGCCTCAGTATGATCTAATATACTTTTGAGTTCTCTTATGAAAAATACCACAAAATCACCAAAAATATTCAACTCTTACCTTAAAAATTGCGCTAGAGAATGTCATTGTCTCATCCATAAATAGAGAAAAGAGTTCGTTGCTCTGAAGATAATAAAGAACAGTCTTACTTCACCTTTCTCACTTATCATGGTTAAGTACTTCTTCTATCACCAAATTTAAAAGCTAAAGAGAATTGGGGCATGAAAAGATGCGTGTGTAAAGAGTTATTCTTCTTTCTAACAAGTATTTCTCCAGATGCATTAATATTGTATATTCTAAGTTAATGTATCAGAAGTTCTCTAAAAAAGTAAAGTCACAAAGAAAGATAATCTACTCACCAGATCATCATGGCGAGAGATGTTTCGACGAGCCTGCGAGAGTGTATTCCGCCTTGATACATGTTGAATGAAGTACTTTGCACAACCTAATCCAACTTCGAGGATCAATGATGTCCACCAGCCCCTGCATTTGAAGGTCAATTCTTGTGCAGCAAGATCACAAAGTGAGATGTTTAGGCCAAAAGCATTTACTGTATGTAGCTAGACCTTGAGATAGGGGGCTTTCGATCTCTGTTGGTAACAAATATCTGCAGTAAATTATTCAGAAAGCAATCCTGATGGGAAAGAACATATGGGGGCTTGGTTTTCTTTTTCTTTGTGTTTGTGGGGTTGCACTTTACTTACGATTAAAAGATTCAGCAAACCTTCACTTTCATCTACAAAAGATATATCCCCATTGATATATGCATCAGCAAGGCCTAAATCTTCTTGTGTTGCAAGCTGGCAAAGATATTGTTTAAACTTCGGCTCAATGTTTGAAAAAAAAGATAAACTTTTACAGACATTTTAAACCTAAAGAAACATACAAATGTAGTTTTACCCTCCAGTAAAAATGTGGACTGTGAACTCTTATAACCACTTTGAGGGGACAAGATTTGTCTATTCCTTCGAAAGTGAAAATGGTACCATCTTCTTCAAGTAAACTGCAGCACCATTAGAGAAGTAAATTAACTTTCAAGAAACCATGTTAAGATATGGAGAAACTGAAGACAATACCAAAATTCAGGTAACACTAGTGAAATTTCTGTAAGATATCAGAATGAATACTCATTTATCAAATAATGTCAAGAATCAGAATGAAAATTAATAACATTTCCTATTCAAACTCACCTTAAACATCCAGTTTCAATGAAACCCTTGAGGTACCTGGTAACAAGAGCACGTGCCCCAGTTTCCAGCCAAGAAGGCACCATGTTTTTGGGGTTGATTCTCCTGGACTGGATAGCCCTTCCTAACTAATTTTTCTGCAGCAATTCTGCCAACCTGCAAAGGTAGACAAAAACACTTATTCACTAAAATTCCCTCTATTTTAGGGGTTTCGGCTGGGAGTTTGTTTAAATTCTTCAACACACACTACACAGCGAAAAGTTAATATGATGCACACAAATCTGGAAGTTCTACGAATAACTACACAA